>CAUYRH010085436.1:0-12173 GCA_963574655.1 Perodicticus potto
AGCTGGGACTACAGGCGCCCACCACAACGCCCGGCCATTTTTTGGTTGCAGCCATCGTTGTTTGGCGGGCCCGGGCTGGATTCGAACCCGCCAGCTCAGGTGTACGTGGCTGGCGCCTTAGCCCGTTGAGCCACAGGCGCCAAGCCTAGTGACTTACTTTAAAAAAGAAAGCTCCCAGATTAACGTGCAATTAGGATCGAGAACCACTGGACTAAACTCTAATGTCCATGGGGCAGGCCTCAGATCTTATGCCTCAAGGTATTTCCAGGGCCTGACTCAGAATTTATAGTAGGGCACACAACAAACATTAAACAAATGATTGAAAAGGTAGAGAGGTAAATGCAATTTCTCCCTATTTATATCCAAAGCTAACATTTAACAATATTAATTCACATCTATAAATAAAATTGACCTGAGCTAATTTTCCATTTTGATGATTAGAGATATCCCTGGAAGCATGATCCATAGAGAAGAGTCATGACCCTCAAGCAGCTGTAGGTAAGATCCCAGGACTCCTCACCTTTCCTGGCCATTGGCCTCCAAAGGTAAGGGCAATCTCTACCCTATATTCACTAAATAGGGATAAAAAAAATTATCAAAAATAATTGGTTGTGGCTTCTTGCCTGGCAGGGCTGGCTGGCCTGGATCCGCCCCCCAGCCCCTCTGTGCAGATGACAAGGAGGAACCTGCCCTGCCCTTAACTGCAGGCAGAAGAGCCCACAGTCCAAGCTGACCTTCTTCATGTTCTCTGGAATCCATCCAGATGCTCCAAGTGGGTGGAGATATGTAGAGGGACAGACTTAGAAGATAAAATGCCTGATCCACTACGTAAACATTGTCAGTTAGGTGCTAACCACTTTAAGACCTCTACAATCTACAGAACTAGTCCTTATGAGATAATATTTGATCTTACCAGTCATTTGAACCATTGACATAGTAGATATAGAAAACAAAATAATTGAGAGAAGATGAAATCAGGACACTGAAACAGGAACAAATAGACAAAACTTTTGAACAAGAACAAAAACATAAAAAGCCAACAACATCAATGCTCACACCCCCAGTGCAGAAAAAGCCAGCCAAGGACACACACTGTTCTTTTCAAAAACACAGCAGAATAAGATGCTTGACAGCTGTCTTCTGCAAGAAATTCTCAGAGAAGTGACAGACTCGCCCTTCTTTTCCATTATCACTGACTACTTATTGGATATACCAGGAGAAGAGCCTGTCTGTGTTGGTGAGGTTTGTCCATGAATCTTATCACCTCAGAGAGGAATTAGTGGACTTCCTGCCTCATAAAGCGAAGCAGAAAGTTTCACTGTAAAATTTCATACTATAACTGAGAAGTGGAAACTAAATATAATATTGTTGTGGCCAGGCTTACATTGTGTCCAGTGGATTTTCTTCCAAAATGAAAGCTGTTTGCTTCCAGACTTTTAGAGAAATATCCCCAAGCTATCTATACACTCTGCTCTTCCCACTCCTTAAATATGTGTTGGCAAAATCAGTCCCTGTTGTAGGAGTATATACTGTACTGGGAACAATTGAGGAAGTTCTTTTTTTTTTTCCATTGACTGCTTTTAGGACTTGTCAATGTAATTTCTGTCCTTCAGAACAGTGAAGAAAGGGAGTAAAGATTAAAAAGAAATTTGCCATTCTCAGCAGACAAGCATGCAGGATGTTTTTGAAAGTTTAGCAGACCTGCAAGCACCTGTTTTATATTTAGGTGGTATAAATGGTGACCCAAATATTAGACAGAACAACTGTATAGCTGACCATGCTTTTGTACGCTGTAGTTCAGTAACAGGTGCTTACCATTGTCGTTCTTAAAAATGTCCTTTCCTTTATAAGAAACCTCCGATTTCTTTGCAGCCAGTAGCTTGACTGCAGTATCACATTTACTCAATGAAGTGATGGAAAATATTTTTCATGAGTGTTGGTTTGAGGAAGCCACAAATTTGGCAACCAAACTTAATGTCCTAATAAAACTCCCTGGGAAATTCCACAGAGCTCAGCAAGGCAACTTGGAATCCCAACTAATCTCGAAGAGTTACTATCAAAAACCCCTATGTGTTCAAACAGTAAAAGATATTTTTCAGAAACTTAAAGATACACTCTCAGAACAGCACCTCAGAATTCTTGAATGCTTATCTCTAGTATCTTTAGTCATGAAACCACTCACGTTCAATGTCAAAAGAATTCTATGATGACACATACCAAAATCACTTAGCCAATCCTTACACAGTCACAGCTGAGCCTCACTGTGGGAAAGTCAAACAGGAACACACATGAAAAGATATACAGCTTCCGTCCACCAATTATGGAGCCCTCCGTCTGCCTGACATCAAGTTTTTCCCTAATGTGTATGTATTGCTGAAGGTCCTGTGTATTCTCCCTGTGATGAAATTGAGAATGAGATCTATAAAAATGGAAGAAAGCACCTCAAAACACATGTGGGGAAGAACTGACAGACTAAAGGTCAAGTAACTTGGTTTTGTTTGACATAAATTTTGATATAAAACATGATCTGGATTTAATGTGGACACATACAACAAATTATAGCAACTAAGTTAGAGCTTCGTACAGATAATTCAGAAAGCACTAAAAATACCTCAGAGATTTTAAGAATAGGCATTTTCTTACATTTAAAATTTGGAAGAAAAGCAAGAAGGTATATGTAGGCTGCTTAATTACTGTTGTATTTGCGTATAGCAAGTGTGTCCAACCTTTTGGCTTCTCTAAACCACCTTGGAAAAAGAGTTGTCTTGGGTCACATATTAAATGCATAAACACCAATGGAAACTGATGAACAAAAGAAAGGTCCATGCATAAATTTCATGATATTCACCACCACAGATAAGCCAAAAGTCTCAGGTAATAATCCTAATTATGCAGCAGCCCATCGAGAGTCTTAAAATCATAAAGCAGGTCCCAAGTTTGTGATCACTAATACAGAAAATGTATTTAAGTAATAAATGGTTTTTTAAATATTTTTTACTATAAAAGTAAAAGAAAAGTGGGCAACACAAAACTAGTAGGATATTTGACATTGTAGTTGAGAAACTAACACATCAATATCTGGTTTAATGGGATTAGTTGCCATTCTCAGTGAGTTCTTAAGGTGCTCATCAAATATTTTCATTCTAATTTCACTCTTAATGTGCTTTGTTCTTGAAAATAAGTGCTCACAAACATTAGGTGCTGCCAAAAACCAATGACATGAATAAGGCATGATTGAGAAGTGAGGGATATTTGTCTCTGGAAAGACAGGACTTGTTATAAAAGTCCAGTAAGGAGAACATCAAATTTTTCTTTAAGATGAATGTCGGATTTCAGATCTCTGTATTCCATTTGAAAATTGGCAAGTAACATACTTATGTGGGCTGAAAATAGAGTCACCAGTGCACCAAAATAGTGATTATTTTCCCAGCAATCTTGAATTCTGTTTTCAAATTCTTGTATTAAATTGAAAAGTAAGGCTGCACATTTTTAACTTTTCAGAGGACTGTGTTTAGCCATCATGTCAAAATGTATGAAATTATTTGCCTTCATTTGAGCTTGCCATAATTTCAATTTCATTTGGAATGCTGTTATTGCTTGAAACATTATATTAATAAGTTTGTTTTCACCTTCGAGGTGTATGTTTAACTCATTTAAATAAGTGGTTAAATCCCCTTTTAAAAATGCTAAATCTGTAAGGAAATTTTCATAGTTAAGTTCTGGCACAAATTTGGTTTTTGATATCATAAACAACTTGATAACATGTTGCAAATCATAAAATCTTTTCAGTGCTTGTCCTCAACTTGGTCATCTTAATTCTGAAGAGTAAATGATGTTGCCATAGTGAGCATCAATACTTTTAAGGAATTCCTGGAATTTATGATTCAATCCTTTGACCCTTGTGAAATTCATAGTCTTGATGATTTGCATGATGTTATCCATATTTAAAGCTTTTGTGCATAAATTTTCTTGATGTATACTATGCAATGATACTTCATTAAACATAAGTTTTGGGTGGCAATCACATCTTCTGCTATTAATTCACTGGGGCACCATCAGTAACTATACCAGATATGTTGACAATGGACAAAGAAAATCATTTAACATATTTATTACTGCTTCATATAAATCTCTTGATTTAGGTGTGTCTTTTAATGGCACTAAAGAAGTCATGTCTTCAGTGACATTATATTCATCATCAATACCTCCAATAAAAACAGCAAGTTGAGCTGTATTTGTAGCACCAAAGCTAATTTAAATTAGAAGCTTTACTCTCTAAACTTCTTTTGATAGAGTTTTCCATTTTCTTCAGTTCACCTGGCTGTAGTCTGGTGAGACAAACTAAATTTAGAAATATCCCCCTTTTTTAAAGGGAAAAATCATGTCTGCCATGCTTTCCTTATATTGCTTAATAAACTCACCATCATTAAATGGTTTTGATTTTTTCTATTAAATATGCTACCACATAACAAGCTTTTACGATGGAATCCACCTGAGTTGTAACATTTTTAAAAATTTCACAATATTAAGGGGTATACATATTTTATTTACATACTTTGTTTTTGTACAGATTGAGAGAAAGTTACATACATAAGTATGCCCTTTACCTACATAATGTGCATTGTACTCAATAGGTGTGAAATTATCCACTCCCTTTTTATCCCTCTCCCCAGCTTGATTTTCATTGAGATGTACTTCTGTATATGCACTTATGTGTTTATCAGTTAGTTCCAATTTAGTATTGAGTACAATTTAGTATTTAGTATGTGTTTGTTTCTCCATTCTTGTGATGTTTAATTTAGAATGGTTTCCAGTTCCCTCCAGGTTATACCAAAATACACTAGATCACCATTTTTAATGACTGAGTAGTACTCCATAGTATGCATTTAACACAATTTTTTTTATTAAGTCATTTGTACATAGATCATACATACATTTATGCCATTATGGGTTTCAATGTGTTTATTATTTGTACAAATTGCAGTGCTTACATGCTACTAATCAACATAGCTTTCACCTCATTTACCCAATTACAGCATTGAGACATTTGTGTTCTACACCTGATAGATCCAACTTGTACTTGCAATATGCTCCATAGGTGTGGTCCCCCTACTAACCCTTCCTCTATCAACTTACCCCCCCTCATATAAATTGTGGTATATGTATACCATGAAATACTATGCAGCATTAAAAAAAAAAAGGAGACTTTACCTCTTTTATGTTTACATAGTTGGAGCTGGAAAATATTTTTCTTAGTAAAATATCTCAGGAATGGAAAAAAAATCCAATGTATTCAGTACTACTGTGAAACCAATTTATAATCACTCACACTTGCATATGAAAAATGAAACACAGCTATAGCCTATGTCTATTTTCTTAAGAATTCTGATCATGAAAGATGCTGGATATTATCAAAGGCTCTTTCTGCATCAATTGAGAGAATCATTTGGTCATTGTTTTTTATTTTATTGATATGATGTATTATATTTATTGATTTGCATATGTCAAACCAACCCTTTAATCCTAGAATAAAACCAACTTGATCATGGTGTATAATTTTTTGATGTGTTGTTGAATTCCATTTGTTAAGATCATATTGAATATTTTTGCATTGATTTTCATTAATATTGGTCTATAATTTTCTTTCTTTGTTGGATCCGTTTTGGGTATCTGGGTGATATTTGCTTCAGAGAATGTGTTGGGAAGTATTCCTTCTTTTTCTGTGCTTTGGAAAATGTTGTATAATATAGGTACTCATTCCTCTTGAAAGGTTTTATACAATTCGGATGTGAAGCCATCTGGTCCTGGACTTTCCTTTTTAGGGAGATTTCATATTATTGATGCTATTTCAGTGGTTGATATAGGTCTATTCAAGGTTTCTAATTCTTTCTGGTTGAGTCTAGGAAGGTGTCATGCTTCCAGGTATTGGTCCATTTCATTCACATTGTCTTATTTCTGGGAATAGAGAATTTTGTAGTAATCATTGAGAATTTCTGCAGTGTCTGTTGTTATTTCTCCTTTATTGTTTCTGGTAGGTGATATTAGAGATTTTACTTTTCTATTTCTGGTTAGGTTGGCCAAAGATTTATCAATTTTGTTAATCTTTTCAAAAAACCAACTTTTTGTTTCATTGATCTTCTGAATAATTCTTTTGTTTTTAATTTCATTGAATTCTGCCCTAATTTTGGTTATTTATTTTCTTCTGCTGGGTTTGGGGTTGCAACGTTCTTTCTTTTCTTCATGATCCGTGAAGTTGTTGGCTTCCTCTCTTTCTGTTTTCTTGATGAAGTCTTCCAATGCTATACATTTCCCTCTTAGGACATCCTTTGCAGTATCCCACAGGTTTTGATAATTTGTGTCTTCATTATCATTTTGTTCCAAATATTTGGTGATTTCCTTCTTAATCTGGTCTTTGACCCAGCTATTATTCAGCCTAAGATTATTTAGCTTTCAGGACTTTGTTTGAGTAATATGAAGATTCCTGTTGCTATTGAGTTTAACTTTTATTCCATGGTGGTCTGAGAAAATACAAAGAATAATTTCTATACTTTTAAATTTGTTGAGATTAGACTGGTGTCCTCAGATATGATTGATTTTGGAGGATGACCCATGGGCTGATGAGAAGAATGTATATTCAGTTTTATTAGGGTGAAATGTTCTGCAGAGGTCTGTAAAGTCCATTTGTTCTAGAGTCAGGTTTAAGTCTAATATTTCTTTGTTTAGTTTCTTCTTGGAGGATCTGTCCAAAACTGTCAAAGGGGTGTTAAAATCTCCAACTATTATGGTGCAGGAAGATATCAAGTTGTTCATATCCATTAGGGTCTGCTTTATGAACTGAGGAACATTCTGGTAGGGTGCATAAATGTGAATTATCAAAATCTCTTCATGTTGGGTGTTTCCCTTGACAAATATGTAGTGACCTTCCTAATCTTTCTTTATCTTTGTTGGTTTAAAGCCAATTGTATCTGCTACTAAAATTGCAACCTCTGCTTTTTTCTGGTTTCCACTTGCCTGTAATATACAAGGCCATCCCTTCACCCTGAGTCTATTTGTATCCTTTAAGGTAAGGTGAGATTCTTGTATTCAACAGATTTCCAGTCTGAGTTTATGTATCCAGTCAGCCAGCCTGTGCCTCTTTAGAGGACAATTTAAACCATTCACATTAATTAAGAGAATTGATAAGCCTGGTTGTGTTTCAGATGTCATGATTTTCAGATGTCTGGTAGATATTTTTAATCCTTTGATGACTGTGGAAGTTGGGTTTTGTTCAAAAATTTCTGAGTGAGTTTACTTAGGAGGCAGAGAATTGCACTGCTCATTGTGGAGGATGGGTCTGAGAATGTCTTGGAGAGCTGGTTTAGTTATGGCAAATTTCTTCAACATGTCTATGTCACTAAAGTATTTGATTTCTACATCATAGATGAAACTGGATAGTTTAGCTGGATAGAAGATCCTGGGCTGGATGTTGTTTTGTTTTAGGAGACCGAAGGTCACTATTGTCTTCTTCTGGCTTGAAAACTTTCATCTGAGAGATCTACATTCACTCTGATATTTCTCTCTTTGTAGGTGATACTTTTGTAACATCTGGTTGCTTGCAGAATTTTCTCCTTCATCTTAACTTTGGCAAAGTTAATCACAATGTGTCTAGGATATGCTTTATTTGGATTGAGTCTCACTGGGGTTCTGAAACTGTCTGCTATCAGAAGTTCTGTATCTCTTGCAATGCTCTCCTCCAAAATCTCTTGGAGTAGAGCATTTGTACCTTTAGGGTCATCCTCTTCTCCTTTGGAAATTCCTATAAGATGAATGTTTGATCTTTTGGAGTGATCCCACAACTCTCTCAGGTAATGATCAGTTTTTGCTCTCCATTTGTCTACCTCTTTGAGTGTTTGGGAACGTTCAAAAGCTCTGTCTTCAGTTTCAGAGATTCCTTCTTCTGCGTGGTCAATTCTATTACTGAGGGATTCTACTGTATTTTGGAGCTCCTCAACTAGCTTTTTTTTTTTCCCTTGAGGTCTGCTATCTCTTTTCTCATTATGTCCATATCTTTAATAACTTGGACTTTGAATTCATTAATTTATTGTACAACTTTAGAAATACTTTTTGGAATTCCATTTCTATCTCTTCTTCCATTCTATTTATCTTATTTGCAATCCATATTCTGAATTCAACTTCTGACATGGCTGCCATTTGCCTATGCATGGCATCTTCAGTTGTATCTCCTTTGTCATTTCTTGGGGGTGGGGGTTGATCTACTCTGGTTATTCATGTTGCCAAAGTTCTTCTCTTGGGTCCACACCATGTTTATTTTCCACTATTTTGTTATTAAAACTGGTAGAGTGAGATTGAATTGGGTTTCCCAGGTAGTAGAGATAACCCCTTAACAAAGTGCTAGGCTTTGTAATTGTCGCTTATGTCCTACAACCTTACAAAGGCCCCTTTCAGAGTTTTGGCCAGAGACTCTGAGGATCTGCTTGGTGAGATAGCACAAGGTCGCTCTGTTTTGATATCAGCCAACCTCTACCCTGTCCTAAGAAACCACAGTATTAGTTTTAAATCTCAACTGTGAAGAAATAAAAACAGTTGTGGCAATCAGCCCCCACCCTTCAGTTCTTTTCCACTACAGAACTTAGAAGGTCAATCTCAGAATGTCCCTGAGTGGACAGCCCCAGACAGGGGTTCCAACCAAATTCTCTCAGGCAGTGCAAACCCTGCCCAACAGAGAGGGATTCAAGGGGCCCCAACAGCACAATTGGAGCCAGGGATCCACACTCTTGCCCTCCAGACTCTGTCCACACTGTTGTCCACTTCTCTGCTCACAGGCCCAGCTCGAGCCAGGGGCCATGCCCCCATCCACTGGTCTCAGCCCACATCTAGCTAGCTTCTACTTGCCAGACCAATTGGAGTCAGGGGATCACACCCCCACCTGCCAGTCTCAGTCCACTCCTGGCAAGCCTCTGTTTGCAGGCTCTGTTGGAGTCAGGGCACCAGGCCCTGCCCTCTGGTCTCAGTTCACACACAGCTAGCCTCTGCTTGCCAGAGCAATTGGAGTCAGAGGACCACACCCACACCTGCCAGTTTCAGTCCACTGCTTGAAGGTTCTGTTGGAATCAGGGGACCACGGCCTTGCTCTCAGGTCACAGTCCACGCCTATCAAGCCTCTGCTAGCAGGCCTAGCAGGGGCTGGTTACCAGCCCTGTCTGCTGAACTCAGTCCACCTGGGGCAACCACTCTTCTGCTGTGGGTGCCATCAGAGTTGGGGGTTCTGCACCCCATCCTGCCAGACACAGCCTGAACTGAGGGTCAACACTACTACAGACCGGGCATAGTCATAACCAGGGGACTACACCTCCTCCTGCTGAGTGTCCCTTTCTTCCCACACCTCTTTCTTTCCTGTTAGTCATAGATTCCATCCTCATGGTTGGCAGTCCACACTATGCCCAGGTCTCTCAGGACAAGACCAAACACTTTGTGCTCTACAGGGGGCAGAACTTCAGACTGCCGTGCAAGGGGGAAAGGGTGGACTAGGAGTTTGGACTTGTGGGGGTTTAAAATATCTATTCAATTTTATGCCTGGAGGGGTGGTATCTAGGTTCATAAGTGAGATCTCCCTGGAGAAAGAGACCTGGAGTTTAGCAGCTCTCTCCAGTGAGGTAAAATGAGAGGTATTTTGTTCCCTGCTTGTTGGCAGATAGCCTGTGGCAGGCCCCCTGCTTGGGGGAGGAGTCTCCCATCCTCTAATTGATAGGCTTTGTACCTGTAATTTGTTTTCTTGAATGGTCTTCCTTGGAGTTACAGCTTGCAGAACTTTCTTGGTTCAGCTCCCTGTCTTTGGCTTCACAGAGTCTGATTCCATCCAGTTTTTCTTCCTCTGCCAAGGGTAGCTACCAGTCGGCCATATTCCCAGAATTCCAAGAGATTTTAATAATTAACATTTGTGCACCCTATCTGAATGCTCCCCAATTTATAAAGCAAACCCTAACATATATGAACAATTTGATATCTTCCTGCACTATAATAGTAGGAAATTTTAAAACCCCTTTGTTAGTTCTGGATAGGTTCTCCAAGAAGAAACCAAACAAAGAAATAATGGACTTAAACTTGACTCTAGAACAGTGTTTCTCAACCTTTCTAATGCTGTGGCCCTTTAATACAGTTCCGGTGGGTCCTATTGTGACCCACAGGTTGAGAACCACTGCTCTAGAACAAATGGACGTAACAGACCTCTACAAAACATTTCATCCTAATAAAACACATTTTTCTCATCAGCCCATGGATCATCCTCCAAAACTGATCATATTAGGACACACGTCTAACCTCAGCAAATTTCAAATAATAGAAAATTTTCCTTGTATCTTCTTGGACCACCACAGAATAAAAGTTGAACTCAACAGCCACAGGAATCTTCATACTCAAAATCATGGAAACTAACCTTAGTCTGTGTGGTAGCTGAGTGAAAGATGAGATTAAGAAGGAAATTGCCAAATTTTTGGAACAAAATGATAATGAAGATACAAATTATCAAAGCTAGTGGGATACTGCAAAGACAGTCATAGGAGGGAAATTTATAGCATTGGAAGCCTTAATTAAGAAGTAAGAAAGAGACAACATCAACAAAGTAATTGGTCACCTCAATGGAAGAATAATCCAATCCCATACAAAGCAGAAGAAAAGAAATAATCAAAATTACAGCAGAATTAAATGAAAGTGAAAAAAAAAAAAGAACCATTTGGAATATCAGAAAACAAAATCATTGTTTCTTGATAAGATTAATAAAATTGATAAACTTTAGGTTAGCATAAACAGAAAAAGAAAAATCTCTAATAATGTCAATTAGAAATGATAAAAGAAGAATAACAACAGTTACCACAGAAATTCAAAAAAATCCTCAATGATTGCTACAAAAAACTCTATCTCAGAAATAGGAAAATCTGGAGGAAATGGACCAATACTTAGAAGCATGCCACCTTCTTAGAATTAACCAGAAAGAATTAGATATTTTGAAGAGACTTATATCAAGCACTGAAATAACATCAACTACAAAAAAATCTCCCAGAAAAGAAAAGTCTGGGACCAGATGGCTTCATATTAGAATTCTGCCAAACCTTGAAAACCTTGAAGGAGGTACTATAATTAGTACCTATATTATATAACCTTTTCTAAAACATGGAAAAAGAAGGAATCCTCCTCAACACATTCTATGAAGCAAATATTACCTTGATCCCCAGACCAGGAAAAAATGATCCCCAACAAAGAAAGAAAACTATAGACCAATATCATTAACGAATATTGATGCGAAAATATTCAGTAAGATCCTAGCAAACAGAATTCAACAACACATCAAAAAAATAATACACCATGATGAAGTTGGTTTTATTTCAGGTTTACAAGGTTGGTTCAACATACATAAATCTATAAATATTATACACCACATAAATAAAATTAAGAAAAGAACATATGGTTCTATAAATTGTTTCAGAAAAGGCTTATGATAATATCCAGCATCCTTTCATTATTAGAATATTTAAGAAAATAGGCTTAGTTGGGACTTTTCTTAAACTGATAGAGACCATCTACAGCAAACCCACAATCAATATCATATTGAATGGAGTAAAATCAAAACCATTTCCACTCAGGTCTGGAACTAGAGAAGGATGCCCATTATTGCCATTGCTATTCAACATAGTAATGGAAATCCTAGCCATTGCAATCAGACAAGAGAAGGGGATCAAGGGTATTCAAATGGGGTCAGAAGAGATGAAACTCTCATTCTTTGCAGATGACATGATCTTATACATGGAAAACTCAACTACAAAGCTCAACAAAGCTCCCTGAATATATCAGTGTCTCAGGATACAAAATACATACTTATAAATCAGTAGTTTTATGTATACCAATAATAGTCAAGCCCAAAATATAGTCAATGACTCAATTCCTTTTACAGTAATGCCAAAGAAGATGAAATATTTGGGAATTTATCTAACAAATGACATAAAAAAATCTCTGTAATGAGAATAATGAAACTCTGAGAAAAGAAATAGCTGAAGATGTTAACAAATGGAAAAACATACCATGCTTATGGCTGGGAAGAATCAACATTGTTAAAATGTCCGTTCTACCCAAAGCAATCTGCAGATTTAATACAATCCCTATCAAAGCACCAATATCAAATT
>CAUYRH010085440.1:0-18317 GCA_963574655.1 Perodicticus potto
TCACCTCTCTCTTTTTTCTCTTTTTTAAATCTTTTTTCCCTTCTTGCCCTTCAATCTTCTTGTCCTTTTAATCCTGTACCAAATGTTAATCAGGTTGATGAAAATAGTTAAGATTGTATATGAAGCCAGCACATTGTACCCTTTGATTACACTACTGTACACAGCTATGATTTAATGATAAAGATAATAAAATAAATAAATAAATAAAAAGAAAAAAAAAAGAAAAAAAAATGACCTTACTCCATTTGCTGAAACTACTTCTGTGTTTTGTGGACTCTGAAAGTCACATTTACTACTCTGAAAGGAGATAAAACTTGATGAGAAAAAAATTGTGATTTATCAGAGCCCTAAGAAGAAGTCTGAAAAGTAAGCAAGAGAACAAACAGATAGATGTCCGTCACAAATGCAGAAGTGCTACCAGGAGAAGAAAAGAGTCCAAATGCATTGGGAAATTTGAAGTTAGGACAGCAGAACTTTTATCTGGATGTAAGAAAACTATTTGCACAATTGTTCTAGAAACCAGAACTAATACCAAATAAAAAGTGGATCTTGAATCATGAATTTGGTTCTAAATAAATAAAAAATAAGATTATATAATTTTGATAGAAACAACCAATCCTTTTTGTTGCTTTTATTTAAGCAGGAAGTCATTGCATTTTGAAATAGCTCCTGAGAATAAAATTAAAGCAGAATGTTATATATCTGAAGAGTGTCAGTGAAATTATTTGGGCCAAAAAAAGAAAAAAGGAAAAAAAATGATTAATAGATAATTGTTGATATTAACTAAATTTTAGAGTATAGAAACTGTCTTTGAAATTAACTAAAAGACAACAAACAGTAGAGGCCAGAGATCATGGAGAAGCCTAGGCAGTTAGTAGGCCTGAGTCTGAACAATGATGGTACATAGAATAGCTATTTAAAATTAGGCAAGTCTTAACCTGTCTTAGATTCTACAACTTGCCCCAGTATCAGTTCTTTCTTCTGTAAAATGAAACATTAAAACTTACTTCATGATTTGCAGGAATGTAATGAAATACATTTCATTATATCATTTAGCATAGTGTCTGGACACAGACTTAGGATTTTGCATCTAGTCCCTCCCAGTATATTTGCTATGCAAAGAATTTGATTTTGCCTGAACATTAAATTTTTCTTTAAACACATTTGGAAATAAATTCCATAGAAGGGCACACATGCTCTGTTTTCTCTTACTTAATGACTGAGTAAAACTGAAAGCCCTGTTGGAAGTAAGCCCTGTTGGACCCAAATATTAAAATTTTCGTGAAATGGGTGTAGGTTTATTCTTTCCAGCCTTGCTTTGTTTGCTCTCAATCTCTAAGCAATTGGTACTTTCTGACTATGATTTTGTATTGGTTATTGTTCAGAAGTTGGGGAAGTATAAATTAGTCTTCTCCACCCAAGCTGTTCATCATTCCTGTAGCAGGAATTTATTATTCTCTGTGTTTTGATGCATCAAGAAACAGCATTGTTTTGTGAGGTAAGGGGAGAGGATAGGAGGTAGAGGTCTCTGAAAAGGTGGAATACTTTTTTTCTTTTTTTCTGAGGCAGATTCTCACTCTGTTGGCCAGGTTAGAGTTCTGTGGCATCAGCTGAACTCAGAACAACCTCAAAGTCTCAGACTCAAGTGATCCTTCTGCCTCAGCCTCCCAATTAGTAACTAGGACTAAAGGCACCTCAACCAGGCCTCACTGTTTCTATTTTTAGTAGGAATAGGGTCTCACTCTTGCCTAGGCTGGTCTTGAATTCCTGAGCTTAAGTGATCCTCCCATGTTGACCTCCCAGAGTGAATGAGCCACCACAGCCAACAAAAAATGGAATTCTAGGCTGGGCACCAGTGGCTTATACCTGTAATCCTAGCACTCTGGGAGGCTAGGCAGGTGGATTGCCTGAGTTCAGGAGTTTGAGAACCAGCCTGAGCAAGAGAGAAACCCCATCTCTAAAAATAGCAGGTGCCTGTAGTCCCAGTTACGGGGGTGGCTGGGGCAAGAGGATCACTTGAGCCCAAGAGTCTGAGGTTGCTGTGAGCTCTGAACCAGTCTATTCAGGATGACAAAGTGAGACTCTGTCTCAAAAAAATAAGAAAAGGAATACTTGAAGATCCTGCTCAAATGTGTCCTACCAATGAAATCTGTTTCTTTAATCTCCTAGTAAGACTTAATTCCTTTACATTCCTTCAAGTAGTTTCTACAGCTTAATTTTGCATTTACATGCCATTCTGTCTTGTATTATATTTGTTTTCTTACTTTGTCAGTCTCCCTGAGGAGTCAGCAACCTCTCTGACAGTTAGAACGTGTCTTTTCCTTCAGTTTTACCTTTCCCACTGTATCCAGCACCCATTCTTGCATGCAACAGGTATCCAAACAAGGTTAGCCCCTATCAATCTATCACCCTCTACAAAGTCTTGAGACTTGACAGTTTGGGTTACTGTCAGCGTATCCATAGAAGTGCATGCCCTTAATTTGGGAACTGTGAGATTTTTCAGGTAATTGTAATTGTCCACAAGCTCAATATGAGATAAGTAAGAAAGACTGCAGGTTGTGGAATCAGTTTGTCCTGCAATGCAGAAAGTGCTTACAGTCTTGCCAGCTTCCAGCTCTTTGGCTGAGAAATGTCACAGACTGGTAAATCTCGCCTCCAAGCCAAAGGCACATCTATTTACACAGTCATGACTATTTCTGTTTCAAATTTATGTCTGCTTCTCAGATGCTCCTCTCCCTTCACAGAAAGGTTTTCTCCCTGCTCCATGTAAATTCATCTATTTTTCAAATTATTGATCTGAATGGAATCAAAGTAGAGGCTCTTGCACAAAAAGAAAAATCACCTGGTACAGGTAGTTGCCTCAAATGCCTGACATTTGTGTTTAGTTGTCACTCTTTTAAAAAATAATGTCCTTTTAAGGCACAAAAATGAGACTGTTATAAACTGATTTTAAATATCAATCAGTATTCTGGGCCAGACCTAAACATATTTTTCTTGGCTGGAAATGATTATGTTTCACAGATCTCTTCCAATAATTGTGCTCAAGCAAGCAGACCTCTGTACTGGAAAATGTAAATCATACTTAGGAATTGGTTCCAAAAAGTTTTGATCTAAGTCCTTGGATGTAAAGTTGCAGCTCACTGCAGATTCTGATAGTTGAGTTACAACTACCCGAAAATCAAGGGTTTAAAATGGAAGCCCTGACAAACCTTCAAGCCTGGGCAGCAGGAATGGCGCCTTGATAATTTATAGTCTACAGGCAGCTCTTGGGTTTATTATCACAATGACAAATGCACTGTCATTGTTAATAGGATAGTTCCTAGCAAGGACTTCTTGTTATGCAAGCCAGGTTTGGTATGTCATGCAGCATGATAGCAATAAAGTCTACAAGAATTTGTAATGAACTTCAATTACTAATAGATTATGGTTAATGGGAAATATGTGCAGTAAAGATATGGGTTTTTATATGTGCCTTCTGGTATTCCATGAGGCAATGATTTATGTCACAATTTATGTTAACATTTTCTACTATGAAAGGGGCAATTTGGTAGAAAGCCACTTCATCCATTACAAATATTTAAGATAATTTTGCACATGATATGAATGAAGGTATAAAATTTGATATTAATCTATTTAATTCTAGCATTTTTTATTTTTATTGAAAATGAAGACTTTTTTAACTACTGAGTAGTACTATTGGTTTAAAACTCCAACTATAAAACAAAAGCATGAGATATATGGGTGTCTTTGAGTTAAATATAGCATCATATATGTTAGTTTCATTATTTAACTTCCTTCTGTAATTAAAAACTGTTTAAATTTGATATATCCTGGTGTCTTGTGTAAGCATTATTTTAAATTAAGAAAATCCACAAGTATTTGTGTTGAATTAAGATGAATTTGTAAAACACGTCATGCTTCCTCTCAGTATAGAGATCACCAGCTGTAATATAAATGTGGAAGTGCATATCTAAATAATTTATATGTGGGGAGGGCATTGATACCCAGACACACACACGCACATATAAAAACTGACAAAATCAGAAAATGCTAACCACAATTTATCCAAATGCAAACAAAAAAAAACCCAATAAAATTAAACTACAAAATTGAAACAATTAACAAAAAGAGTTTGAGTTAAATCATTGTGAATTTAAATGTTGAAAATAAAGCAGTTACAATGTTGGAAGCCCATTGAGAGCATTTTTCATCTATAAAGAGTGTGTGTGTGTGTGTGTGTGCGTGTGCGTGTGCGTGTGTGTGTGTGTGTATGAGGGAAAGAGAAAGAGAAAGAGAGAGAAATAGATAACATGGTTTATACAATGCTTGGTCTCGAAACTCAGCAAATATGTTTTTATATTCTTCCATTTTTTCTAATCCCTGAATTCCTGTCTTTTCATAGGTCCTATACAATATCTTGCAAACACTGATAAACTTACTACTGTTCTCACTTAAATAGCCTTTGAACCATGGTTTTTCTCTCTAAGTGATAGTGGCTCTAAGAATCAATGAAACCTTCCTGTCTAAGAGTTGAAAACTTGGACTTTGAGGGGGAGAAGAGACCCAGCTCTACCACTTATTAGCATAGACTGTGTGCAAGTCTATCTAACTTACTGAACTTCAAGTCTTCCCCTGAAAAATGAGAATGATTAATACTGACTTTTTTGGTGAAAATTAAATAAAATAATGTTTAAATAATTCTGCACATTTAAGTACTTAATTAATTGTAGATGAAATTATTGTTGTTATTGTTGTTATTTGCAGCTTTTAGACAAATACTGGTGTAGATGGGTCACTGAAGGATTTAATGTTTCTATAATTATTACTATTGAATGTTATTGCAATAATCCTTATAAGCTTCAATATATCATAGGTTTGTATGCTCTAGTGAGCCAGAGAATCATCTGTCAATTCATAGAGATAGATTCCTGGGCTGCATTCCTGGTTCAGATTTGAAATGGAACCAAGAAATTTGTATAACTAAAAGCTTCCCCAATGATTTCAAGTGAGTTTTCATCTCACTGAAATTTTAAAAGAAGTGCATGGGGTACCTTCTATAGAATATTTTAATGTTCATCTCTCTTATTTCATTGAAATATAACTAAATATCATGATGAAATGACTAAGCCATCTTCTAGTTTGACATCAGGCAGATTAAACATCTAAGAATTAGGTGATTAATAAAATGGGTGCAACTTCTCATCTTGATATTTTGGCCCTTGTGGGGAGAAATCATTCCTCAAATAGTAATCAGTCACTTTCCTACACTTGACACAACCTGTGTTGTATTTTCCAAAGTTTTTTCTTAACATATTCATAACGTTCTTTTTGTCCTCCTTCATAGATTAGGGGGAAAATCTGAAAAGGACAAGAAATACGTGGGTCAGACTACCTGTGGTAGTTAGGGTATCTGTCTCATGTAATAAGTCGGAGGGTAGGCGGTCCATCCCTAATGTGCTTCATCGGGTCCAGGCAGATGGCTTCTTCTACCATGTTTCTCTGTGTTTTCCATAGAGAATACAAGCCCTTGTCTGCATGGTCTGAGATAACTCACTACCACGTTTGCATTCCAACCATCCCAAAGGAGGAAAAATGAAAGAGGAGAATCTATCTCTTTCTTTCAGCATGTTCCACAAATTGTGTTACTTCTTTTCACAAGTCACTACTTAACATTTAGTCATGTGGCTATGTTTAACTCCAAGGGAGTATGAGAAGTGTAGTTTTTCTCTAGACAGCCAGGTACCTACTTAAAAATTAGGAATCCTGTTCTCATAAAAGGAGGCAATAAGGGCTAGCCCAAAGCAGCAGCAGCAATCTCTACCGCCTTATCTTACAGCTCTCTATCCAACCAGAGCTACACAGGGCTTATCATTTGCCACTAAACAGTCTCTTGTTATGGATACTCAAGAACTGAGGATATGTTTGCACAAGGTACAAACAAAAGATAAATCCACTGGGATTGTCCTCCCCAGGTCACAGTCCCACAGGAGCTGCTTGTGAAGGTAATATGTGGTTGGGTCAAAGTTGGTCAAGTCAAAGAAGAGTCTCCAGGTGAGATCAGTCCCTAGGAAATAGAATGAAAATTAAGAAGCCGAGAGATGATCCCTCCATGATACTTGAAGAGAAGAGAAAGAAGCAGAGAATCAGTGATGGTCAACATGAAAGGCAATAAGATGTATTGATTATGAAGGTGATCTCTGGGGTGAATTTGTGTGAACAGGAATTCTGGTTCCAGCAGATGTGAAGAATTATTTAAGCAATTTAAGTCTCAGTCTCCTTCCTCATGAAATTAGAATAAAATAGTAACTAACTCACTCATAAATTTTTATGACGATCAGATTACATAATGCATATAAACAGTTAACACAGAACCCTATGTGTCATAAGCCCTCAATAAATATTAACTGTTACTGATGCAGAGGCTTTAAAACTCTCAGTGGTCTGCTTTATTTAGCAAAGGACTCCTCCTCCATGACTAACTCTATTTCAAGCCAGAAATCTATAAATTAGAGATCCTAATAGGAAACGGAAGGAAGTAGCTAAGCCAAGGAGCTAGTTTTTGCTCCACCATTCCTAGAGTTCATAGACAGGAAACCCATGAGTAGACCAAACAGATCCATGAGGCTTTTCCTATAGCAGTAACCTCTGGCTAATTTGCTTGGCCCATTTTCTTTGTATAATAAGAAAGAAGTTCAAATGCTTTTCCCAATCAGTACTGGAGAAAAAAAACCTAATAAAAATAGTAATAAACCACAAGAAGTGTAATGTACCTCCCATTAAAAGCTATCGTGGGATAGATGAAGCCTCTTAAAAACTTGCAGAATGGCAGCAATATCTTGATAAATAAGCTAAGGCTGCAATGTGCTTGTGCTGATAATAAGTAGCATGAAACAACTGCCTCTTTTATGAAACCCTGGGGATTTATGTCCAGTCTGGCTGCATTGAAAACTAGAGAATTAATTCATGAAACCAATGCATCAACACAAGCACAGAAAGGAACTGCAGTATAGAAATAAAATTAGCATGAAATTAGTTAGCTTTAGGACATAAATAGAGGTCCTGACATTTTTCTGTGTTTTCTGTATCAAATGCCATTGGAGAACTCACCAAGCTTGGACTGACTGCACGTGATTGCCTGTGATTTATTTCAACATTTCCTACCCTTGGCAGTTTGTTTGCAAAGTCCTTCAAGTAACATTAAGATTAATCAGTAAATACAGATAATTCTTCAAGAAAAGAGTATGATCATAGTGAGGCCCTGCCTATACAGAAAATCCACATGTGTCACTCCTGCTTCCAGAATGGTGTGTCACTGTAGTTATTAATCCATTCCTGTAAAGATTACAGCAATCTGACTTAGAACCCTAATGAATTTTTGGCACGTTCAGAAATTGTGACTGTCATTGCCCAGAGTAACCTCTTAAATCAAGCCCTCTTTTACTGCAGGTGCCTTTTTATGGTGTATATCACATTGAGAAATAGATTACATGATCCATAGCTTTAACTACCCTGCATTCATTGATTGTGTACTATGGATGTGTACAGCACAGCATATGAATCATAGGGGACCTGGGTGTGGATGACAGATAATTTAAACATGAAATTGGTGATATCTGGGACCTGGTAGGAAAAGAGGCAGAGCCAGAGGGAAAAGTCAAGGCAATGGGATGAAAGAACAGGCATTTATGACTACCTTTAAACAAATTTATTAGTGGAGTACAGTGTTTGGAAAGAGCACTTTGTTTCATTATGCAAAGGGATGACTTTTCTTTCATGCTACTCTTTGATCCTCTCGTTGTGTCTTCTTACCTGTTGTAATCAGATCCCTTTCAGTTTACCGATGAATAGTTAGGGGTAATGGCCATTTAGTTTTATGAAGTCTAACTCTGCACCAAAGATGAAAGAAGACAACCAGTTTAATTTGCCCAATAAATCAGTAGGTATGGGATCTAGCTTACTTCCCATTATCCACTTGCTTTGAAAGCTTATTTAAATTATTTAAATTGTTATAATAGTATATCAATTTCCTTGCCTGCAAAATAGGATAATAACAACTAATTTGTTAAGTATGAATCAAATGAGATTTTACATACTGTTCTAAGTAGAACATTTGGGAAGCAAGAACCAGACATCCTCAAGGACACCCACAGTAAAAACATATTTGCTTTTAGGATAGACATGAGAAAGAGCAAGGAGACAGCCAAACTCACCTTCCCTTCAGAGGCTCTGTGGACTTCTATCCCTGGCGTTTCTCACCTCTCATTCTCTGCAAGTCTGCTCCATGCTTCTTCTGCACATCGTGGCATCCCAGTAAGATCCTCCTGCACATGGCCCCAGCCCCCACTCTGAACTTAAATCTATGTTATGACCTTTCCTTCCAGTGGCTAGGTGCTATGGAAAGCCACACAGCCTCCTCACCACCCTTCTGATGTGTCAAGCACATCCTTACATTTGAGCCTCTTTATTTTCCCTTCCCTCTTCAAATGCTCTTCTCCCAGCTCTTTGCAGGGTATACTCCTTCAAGGCGTTAAAATCTTAATTCAAATTTCAGCCTTTTAAAGAGGCCTTGTCTGACCACTCCACCTAATATTATGCCCCTGGTCCTCCTCCCCTTATATACATTATTTTCTGAATCCTGCCTGTGATTAGTTGACATATATTTATTTTTGTCTATCTCACTTCAGGTCAGTGAGGTCAGGAACTTTGTTATTGTGATTGTAATGCCTTATCTCCCTAGCTTAGAATAATGCCTCATACCTATGTATTCAATAAATTAGTTGAATATGTATTTCATAAACAAATGAATGAATGGTCAACTGACCTTAATTTTTAATTTCAAATTCTAAGAAAATGTTATTGCATCCATTTTCTATTTTTTAAGAAATATTACTCCAATCAAATTCTGGCTGACCTATGGGTTTCCATTCTTGTATCAGCTGCCCACTCTTGAGTCTAATTAGACAGAGTTAAGATGGGACCACTTCACAAGGCACTGAGCACAGGCACTTACAGCATCAAAGGGGAAAAGAGGCAGAGCCTACTGTCGCACACTAATGTGGACGGGCACAGGGAGGATTTGTTTTCACATGTCCATCCATTGGTTTGTGACTATTTTAAGGTGAGGTTTGAGTGGCCCAGCCCTACTGGCACCTTAAGCTTTGTGGAGCACCAGCTTAGCTCTGCTGGATGGAGGCCATCTACCTTTGGCTAAGAATCTCAGAGTTAGAAACTGGGTTGGCTCCTGCAAAGCTCTCTGGCCTCAGTCATAATGTTCTTTAATCTTAAAATTATTTATTCTGCTTTGTATATTGAATTTCTAAGAGCAACTAATGATTGTAGTTAATATTTTTTAGTATTCCTGATGAGTCTGGTACTCTTTGAGCATATTTATGAAACTTACCTCCAATAATCTTCATAACTATCTTCTGAGGTAGATACTATGACTTATTTAATTTTACACATGAATAAATGTGAAAATAGAGAGAAAATAAGTTCCCCAAGGTCACTTTGTGAGTAATTTACACAACCAGGATTTGAACCCAGAAAGTCTGCTTCTACAGCTCCTTCTACAGAAGCTATTTTCATCTATTCATTCCATTGTGGAACGTCACAAGAAGTCCTTATTCTCTTAGAAATAACCTTCTGGGTAGGTCATAGATCACACCTGTAATCCCAGCATTGTGAGAGGCCAAGATGGGTGAATTGCTTGAATTTAAGAGTTTGAGACCATCTTTAGCAAAAGAAAGACCCTTTCTCTACTAAAAATAAAAGAATTAGTTGGCATCATGGCAAGCACTTGTAGTCCCAGCTACTTGGGAGGCTCAGGTAGGAGGATTGCTTAAACCCAGGAGTTTGAGGTTGTTGTGAATTAGGCTGACTAGGCTGATGCCACAGCACTCTAGCTTGGACAACAGAGTGAGAGTCTGTCTTTAAAAAGAAAAAGAAAAAAGGAAAGAAAAAAAGAACATTTTGACGAGGTAAACACATGTAAATATGATTTTAAAATGATAAAATATTATGTTTTGGCCATTCTTATTAAATTAATAATTGAAATACGACAAATATACATTTAGACCTGTGCAGTTTCACAGACTCAAGACCTAATATTCTGTGTGATCTTTGGATCTCTTTTTATGGAAGTGCATTAGAAATAACTTAATTTTTATGGCCTACTATGGCAGAGCTTTTAATTAAGGGAGTAGCCTATTTTTATAATAATCAAATATCAAGGCCCCCAATCCTGTGCTCCATATTATGTTTTCTTTCTCTTTGGATTTAAGCAATATTCCCCAACAATAAATGTGAAAACGTGTCTGAAGAAGTCTTGAGTAAGTTAAGGTTTATACTAATACTAACGACAACACATAATTTTATTGAGTTTCTTGAGCTCTGTTTATAATAATATCAACATACAGGTTTAAGATAGATACTTGAGAAAGAAAAAAAATCCATTCATCACCCTTCACTGATCATGTACCATATTTAAAGCAACACATTATACACTGAGAGATGCATAATAATGCAGAAAACAATATTCCAAATTCCTGCTTTTATGAACCACAAGAACTAACTTGAAAGTAAATGTGTGACTTTGCCAAATCCTTTGTAATACTATGCAGTGTAGGAAGAAGCTAGTAGTTTCTTGAACCCATTCAGCTTCCCACCACTAACTAGTAGGTATTTGTGGAGATGATTTTTTTCTCTAAAAAAGCTAAAGTGTTCCCATTATAATAATTTGAGGGTGAAAATTTATTTATTTATTTTTGTATTTTATAGTAAGGGCTTTATAGGGGTGAGAAAATGGTCATATTTACTAATTGTTGACCTAGGAACTATAATTCTTTCTATCTTTAAATAGCATATTAGTTCGATTTTGGTTTATTTTTAAATATTTTTAAATATGTGTGTTTTACAAATGGCCATAATTTGCTATGAAGAGGCTTGATTTCCATCCTTCTGGGGAAGTTGTTCAAGGTCACCACAGCCTCATACCCATCAATCACATGTGCCCCACAGATTTTTCTTGTCAGTAGTACTACATATCTGTATGATGAATGGTTCAGTATTACACGCAGGAATCTGATTGGAGAACTGTCATTTCATTTGTTGGAACTTATAATTCAAAAACATTGATGAAGTTGTCCAAGAAGAGAGAGCAATGCAAGACAGTTTTACTTATTATGAACAACAAAGCTTGGTAATTTGTTAGTGTAAATAGGCTGTCTATGCCACTGTCCTTACTCCCTGGGGATGGGCTAGAGGAGTAGGAAGGAGCATTAACATTTTAGAGCAGCAGCGGTTCTCAACCTATAGGGTTGCGGCATTAGGAAGGTTGAGAACCAGTGTTTTAGAGTGTGTACAGCAGTCTTAGAGGTAGTCCCACCAGACTGGGGGTGGGGAGAGCTAGCTGGAGGGTGCTCTGAGCCATAACCCGTGAATGGAGACCAAGCATGCTTCCTCTACAGTGCAGTGGGAACTAAGCCTGGGAGTTGACTGGGGCAATGCACACACCGAAGTAGGAGGCTCCAGGCAATTTCTTCAGCAGGTTCTTAAGGGGATGGAAAAAGTCTATGGTCCCTGGACCACTGAAACGTACCTCTGCCTGCATGACTTGGCATTGCCATGATCCCTGAGCATGAGCAACTGAAAGCTGCCTCTGGCCCTGCCCCTGTCCTCAAGGTCAAATCAGTTCACTGCCTGCATTATCCTGGTTCTGGCTTTGAGGGGCCTGCACAGAGCTCTGCTTCTGGCTCTTCTGGAGTCCTGACTCTGAGGTTTTCACACTGGAGCCCAAGGCAATAGTGTGGCTCCAGAATTCCACCAACCCCAGTACAATGCCCCCAAGATTCCAGCACTGTAACTAGATACCAAGACGCCATCCTAGAATCTCCAACCATGCCACACAGGGTTGACAGAACCACTCAAAGGTCCAGTGCTTCACCAGTAACCCCTCCTCCAGCTTCAAGGTGCCAGTACACTAGAACGTGGTTTGAGCAAATGCCCACAGCATAGGAATCCATAACCACTGCCTCCATAGCCTTACCCAGTTTCCACTGTCTCCTCTGCAAGGAAATCCCAGACAGAGCAATTCCCACAATGCTGGTTTCCATGCTGTGTCTTGTCCAGCTCCTGACCTGAATTTACTACAGCTATCTAGTAAACAACTCCATACCCAGCACAAAGTTCATTCAGCACAGGCTTTAAAGAGTGGGGATTAACAGGTAAACAGGACAAAGCAGAACAGCTGCATTACCAGCTTCTAGTGCACATGACCTTCCACTGCCACATTTAGGAACCTCCCTTTCTTCTAAATAAGCAGGAGAGTTCTCAGTAAAGAACAGGCACCCTGAAAACCTATTAGCCCTGAGCTCCAAAAAGAGTTTTCAGATGAGAAGAACCCAGAAAAAGAACCCTAGTAATGAAAAACAAAAAAGTTTTTACCCCTAAGGGATCACAATGGAGCTATGATAGAACTCCAATCACAAGGAAATTGCCAAATGACATAAATAAGATTCAAAATATGGATGCCAAATGAGGTGAAAGGAATTAAAGAGAAAATTGAAAACCAACAAAAAGAACCCAAAAAATTATTCCAAAAATTAATTCAAAAGTCACTGAAGATCTAAACAACATAAGGAAAGATATAAAAGAACTTAAATAAGTGAAAGAATGTCATTAGGAAATTTCAAAACAAAGAAGAGAGCTTCGGCAACAGACTAAACCAAATAGAAAAAAGAATCTCAGAGGTTGGAGAGAAGGCTCCTGAGTTAATCTAGTTGTTTAAAGATAGAGAAGAGAATTTAAAAACTGAGCAATCAGTGAGAGAGATATGCGACTATGTGAAGCAAACTAACATATATAAATTATAGGTATCCCTGAAGGAGAATAAAGAGCTCAACATGTGGAAAAACCTATTAAAAGGAATTATTGAGAAAACTTCCCTAATTTCACCACTGAGAAGAGTCATAGCAAACAGGACATTTCCAAGACACATAACAATCGAGCTGGCCAAAATTAAAATGAAGGAGAAAATTCTATAAGCAGCTAGATGTAAGCAATGACTGAACTAAAAAGGAAAATCCATAGGCTCATAGCTAACTTCTCAGTGGAAATCTTATAAGACTAAAGGGAGTGGCATCCCATTTTCCATCTTAACAAAGAAAATAATTATTGCCAAGTTAGAATTTTGTGTCCTGCAAAACTAAGTTTCATAATTGATGGAGAAATTAATCTTTTTAAGATAAGCAAACATGCAGAGAATTTGTCATGACCAGACCTACCCTATAGTAAATATTCAGAACTACATTGTTCATAAATCAACACAATACTCACCAGTATAAAATCACCCCAAAATCCTGAAGCTCACATTTCCTATAACACAGTAGCACAAAAGGAAAAACAAAGCAATATGGTACCACTTAACATGATGAACAGAATAGCATCCCACATATCAACTCTATCTCTTAATGTTAATGGTTTACAAGTGCCATTCCAAAGATATCCAGTGGCTGAATGGATGAAAAAATACAACCCAAGTACTTGCTGTCTCCAGGAGACACATCTGAATCACAAAGACACAGAGAGGCTCAATGTGAAAAGATGGAAAAATATTCCATGCAAATGGAAACCAAAAGAGAGCAGGTGTAGCCAATTTTCATATCAGAAAAAACTAACTTTAAATCAATAATGACAAAGAAAGATAAAAATGGTCATTATATAATGGTAAATGAAGCAGTTCAATACCTGGATGGAGTTGAAACACATTTTTCTTTCAAAGTATCTGAAGAATGGAAAAAAGTATCCAATATACTCAATACTCTTGTGAAACCAATATATAAATACTTATACACTCATATGAATGATAAAACATAAATATAGGCTAGCCGGGGGAGGGCGGAGGAGAGAGAGGAGAAGAGAAGGTGATTGGTGGGAGGAAAGATGGAATTTGGTGGGATCTCACCTAATGTGTACAACGCAAGTGTATTTAGCATGCCTCCCACCCTTCTGCACCCCGGTGTTGGGGGCGCTGTCCTACTGCTTGAACTTTACCTTTGGAATGAGAACAATGTAACCTAAAAATTTGTTCCCTCATATTAATTTGAAATAAAAAAATGAAAATAAACAAGAAGACATTACAATCCTAAATATATATGCACCTAAGAGAAGCTGCCAGGTACATGAAACAAATTCTACTATAGCTAAGCAAGGAAATAAAGAGTAGCATCATAATTTCAAGGAACTTTAAAACTTCACTATCAGAGTTAGACAAATCATGAAAGCAGAAAATAATAAAGAAACACTGCACTTAAAAGGATCCCTAAAATAAATAAGCATAATAGACATTTACAAAACAGTCTACCCCCAAACCACTGAATATATAGTTTTCTCATAAGCAGATGAGACATTTTCCAAGACTGATCATATCTTAGGCCACAAAATATGTCTCAGTAAACTTAAAAAAACCTGAAATTATACCATGTAGCTTCACAGTCCATAGTGGGATAAAACTAGAAATCAATTACAAAGTAACACTCAATTCTACACAAGGTCATGGAAATTAAATAACCCACAGCTGAATGATTATTTGTTCAATAATGAAATAAAGATGAAAATCAAAATATTCCTTGAACTGAAAAGCAAATGGAACACAGCTATCAAAATCTATGAAATTCAGCAATAGCATTCCTAAAGGGAAAATTTGTAGCCTTCAATACCCATATTAAAACATCAGACTGGCCACAAATTAACAACCTAATATCACACCTCAAGAAACTATAAAAGGTACACTAAACCAAACCAAAATCAAAAAGAAGAAAATAAATAACAAATGTCAAGTAGAGCTAAGTGAAATGGTACACAAACAAAAAATATGAAAGGTCAGAGATACAAAAAGTTGGTTCTTGAAAAGATAAACAAAATTTCTAGAGCTCTTCCTACATTAACCAGGAATAGAAGATAAATGACCCAAGTAAGAGCAATCAAAAATGAAAAAGAAAAGATATTGCAACTTACAGCACAGAAATACAAAATGTTATCTGTGAATACTATGAGAATGGCTTCTGGAAACATAACTTTCCAAGACCCAATCATGAAGAAATAGATCTCCTAGACAGAATAATAATGAGCAGTGGATCGAATCAGTAATAAAAAGTCTTTCAACATAAAAAAAAAATGCTCTGGCAGAGCACCTGTGGCCCAAGGAGTAGGGCGCCAGCCCTATATATCAGAGGTGGTGGGTTCACACCCGGCCCTGGCCAAAAACTGAAACAAACAAATAAACAACAACAACAATAAAAAAACTCTGGACTAGATAGATTCACAGGCAAATTTTACCATACCTATAAAAAACAACTGGTAACCACACTGCAGAAATTATTCCATAACAATGAAAAGGAAGAAATCCTCTCTAACTCATTCTACCAAGTCAGTATCACCTTGATATCAAAGCCGGGAAAGGACACAACCAAGAAAGAAAACTACAGACCTATACCCTGTACAAATACAGATGCAAAAAACCTCAATAAAGTTCTAGCAAACTGAATTCACCAGCACATCAGAAAAATAATCACCATGACCAAGTGGACTCCATCACAGGGATAGTAAAATGGTTCAGTGCATATAAATCAATAAATGTGATTTACTACATAAACTAAAGTAAAAACAGAGCCCATATGATAATCTCGGTTGATGTAGAAAAAGTAACAAACATAATCCACACAATTTCATGACAAAAAGCCTCAACAAACCAGGCATAGAAGTAACATTTCTCAAAATTATAAAAGCCATATGTGAGAAACTCAAGGCCAACTCTATACTGTTGGGGAAAAATGGAAAGTATTCCCCCTAAAAACTAGAACAAGACAAGGGTGCCCACTATTACCACTTCTATCCAACATAGTGCTGGAAGTCCTAGCCAGAGCAATCAGGCACAAAAAAGAAATAAAAGGTATCTAAATCGGGAAAGAGAAGGTCAAATTATCATATTTTGGTAAAGACATGACCAGATATCTAGACAACTCCAAAGACTTCACCAACAGACACCTGAAATTAATAAATAAATTCAGCAAAGTCTCAGGTTATAAAATCAATGCACATACATCAGTAGCATTTCTTTAATATATACAAATACCAACCAAGCTCAGAGTCAAATCAAAGACTCAATACCACTCACAGTAACTACAAATAAAATAAAATACCTAGGAATATACTTGACAAAGTATGTGAAAAATCTCCACAAGGAGAAATATGAAGCAGTGAAGCAAGAAATCACAAATGACACAAACATTTGGGGAAATACACCATGCTCATGTATCAGTAGAATCAATATTGTTAAAATGTCCATACTACCCAAAATGATTTATAGATTCAGTGCAATTCTCATCAAAATACCAATGGAATATTTCACAGATCTGGAGAAAAACAATTCTACTCTTAAGTCATAATGCACAAATAGCCAAATCAGTCCTAAGGGGTGGGGGGAGCTTGGAAGCATCACATTTCCAGACTTCAAACTATACAACAAGACTATATTGTAAACCAAAACAGCATGGTATTGATACAAAAATACAAAACCAATGGAACAAAAAAAGAGAACCCAGACATAAAAGACTTTTCTACAGCCAACGGATCTTTGATAAAGCAGGCATAAATATATACTGAAAAACAGAAGCCTTAGTCAATAAATGGTACCAGGAAAATGGGATAGCCACATGCAGAAGAATGAAACAGGACCCCTATATCTCACCACTTTAAAAAACAAATTCAAGATGATAAAAGATTTAAATGTAAAACCATAAGGATTCTAGAAGAAAATGTAGGGAAAACTTTTCTAGATATTGGTTTAGGCAAAGAATATATGACTGGTAAGACCTCGATAGCAATTATAGCAAAAATAAAAATAAATAAATGGGATTAAATTACAAACTTCTGGACAGCTATGGAAATAATCAACAGAGGATATGTTATAACCTACAGATTGGAAGAAAATATTCATAATTTACACATCCAATAAAGGGCTAATATCCAGAATCTACAAAAGACTCCAGCAAATCACCAAGAAAAAAAGAAAAAAACATTAAACAGTGGGCAAAAGACATACATGAAAAGAAGTTTTTCAAAAGAAATTAGACTAATGGCCAAGAAACATATAAAAAAATCTCAATATCACTAATCATCAGAAAAATGCAAATTAAAACCATAGTGAGATATAATCTTGGTACTGTTAGAATGGCTTTAAAAAAAAAAAAAGTCCAAAGAAAATGGATACTAGTGCAGATGCAGAGAGGAAGGAATACTTCCACACTGTTGTTGAGACTACATTTTTTTTTCTTGAGAGGGGCTGCATATTAACATGAACCCTATGGAAAACATGGTGGAGATTTCTCAAAGAACTAAAAGCAAATCCACCATTTGATTCAGCAACCCCACTACAAGGGGGAATGAAATGAAAAAAGTAATTTGATCAAAAAGATATCTGCACTTGAATGTTTATTGCAACACAATTGACAATTGCAAAATGTGAGTAAATTAACAAAATGTGGTGTATGTATACCACGAAGTACTACTCATGGGTGAATTAATGCCTTTTACAAAAATTTAGAAGGAATTGAAAATCATTATCCTAAGCAAAATATCTTAATCATGGAACGACAAATGACACATGTAGTCTCTAATGCAGTGATTTTCAACCAATGTGCCATGAGAGGATCTTACGTGTGCCAAAGAAATTTTTGAAGATTATTAATTAAATTACTTTAAAAAGAAATTCAAAGCACAGGAAGTATGGGCCTGCTTTTGGCTAATGAAATGGTCGATGTCCACTTCCATATTTGTCACTGTTAGTCGTAACAAGTGATGCAAGGGTGCATCAGTTAGTCTCTATTTGGTTGGAGATTTCAGATGTTCCATTCTGGAAAATGTCTGTTCACAGACATAAGTGCTGCCAAAGATGGTTGCCATTTTGAGTGCATGGTTCCTGAGATTAGGATATGTCTCAGAGGGGAGAGATGCATAGAAATTAGGAAAGGTGCTTGACTTGAATGCGTCTTTCAGAGAGTCAAAATTCTGCAGTTCAGGCAGTTCCATTTGATAAATTGTATCCACGTTTTCTTTTTCTTTCTTTTTTTTAATTTCAAGATACTTTATTCTTAAAACAGGTCACAACACTAAGCTTTTGGCCCATTCTGCCATTGTACAAGCTACAAATGCTTGCTGAGCAGCGGAGGGGTGCTCTTTCATAGCATGTCTGAAAAGTGAATAAAAATCCATATAAAACAAATATTCAAATAGTTTCCATAGGAACACAGATAAGTGTGACC
>CAUYRH010085441.1:0-37196 GCA_963574655.1 Perodicticus potto
GGAGCTGCAACAGTGCATTATTCCTGCACAGCAGTGCTCTGCCCCTGGCTCCTTCCCCTAAATCCACCTCCCACCCCCCTCCATCCACTCAGGGACCCCCTCCATCCATGCTAGGGTAGCAAATGCTTGTATAGTCTGGGCAGTTGGGTACTCAGGCTGCAAAGGTAAACAGCTGGTCAGAACTGAGATGAACAAAATCTCTGGGCAGCAAAGGTGCGCGGGAGGGGCCGCTCACCTGGGTACGTGGACAGCCAGTGAGGAGCTGGGGAAGGTGTGGGGGAAGAGCCTGGGACATCCGACCAACCATAAGAAACAGAAGGTGAATAGTGGGTCCAGCAGATTTGTTTTCAAGCTTCAGGAAGCTCTTTCCCCTACTTAGATTCTCAAAAAAGGCAGTTTTTCTCCTCTGCCTTGATGCCCAGGCAGGGGAAAGGCTGGAGTGTCTAGTGCTCCACACTGGGATTCATTTGGAAAGGGTTCTGGGCACCCCAGCAGCCCAGCCCTGAGCAGTAAGCAGCACTGGGAATGTAGGGCAGTTTTCTGAGAGTGTTTGTTTCTTCCTTGTTCACCCCATCTCACTTCTGGAACAGGATCTACCTTCAAAGGACAAAGCAAGTCCCTCAGGGCAGAGGACCTGGGCGTCTGGGTCCTCAGGATCTCTGTTGCCTTCTGCTTTTGTCCCCTCACATACCATGCTGATTAGAGGTGGGACCCTGCAAAGCTACAAGGAAGTTCTGGAGAAACTGTCCTTACATCCAAGACTCCAAGCACAGGTCATCTGTGCCCCCACATGCCCCTCATCCTAACTTAATAACCCAGTAGGCATGTAACCCATTATGAACTTCATTTTCAACCAAAAAATACCACCTTGAGAAGTGGTCCCCTATGGTTGCTGCCCACCTGCTGTTCAAAGAGATCCTGGCTTTGCTGGATAGAGGTGGAGGGCAGCAGGTCTGTGTTCACCCCCCACCCACTGCCCCTCTCCTATGTGGGGCTTCATTTTCCTACCGGCAGAATGAAACTACCTTTATGAGTAGCTTCATAAAGGTAGTTTCACTGAAAAGCTTCCTTCTGACAAGTCTGAGGTCCTGACAAGGCCAAGGGATGAGTCACTTGCCAGCTGTGTGGTCTGGGCAGGCCACTGAATCTCTCTGAGCCCCTCTTTCTTCTACTGTGAAGCAGGATGACAATATCACCTCCAAGACAAGCTCTGTCTGCCACGTGCCTCACACAAGCCTGGCATTGGTCAGCCTCTCCTTTCTTGGTGTGACCGTCTGTGGTCTGTGAGTCCCAGGCCTTTCACTTAAAGGGGCTTTAAGTGTTTTTAACACAGACTCCTAAAGAAGCTGCTTCCCTGCCTTCATTCAGTTCTGTCTACATTATCAGAATAGCCTTTCCAGGGCCATGCCCTGGGTTTTTACCTGTGTCATTCCTTCAACCTCAAACATCCCATCCCTCTCACCCTGCTTTCTCTGACCAAACATTTTTAAAAACCTGCCCTGCCTCGAAGCTTGGCCCAAAAGTCCCTTCCTGTGTGAGGCAACCTTCCTCACCATCCCCAGATGCCCTTTTTCTCCATCCCCCGTTATGCCCTTGTTTATCATTTATCCTAGTGTTCATAATTAACCTTCTAAATTGTTTTCTCCCCAATTAAATTGTGCCCTTCTCTGAGAGCAGGGACATGTCTCACTTGTCTTGTTGTCCCTGGGATCTGGCACACAGCTGGGCACACGGTAGATGTTTTCAGGAGATACTTGTGGAATATCCTGTGTTCTGTGGCCTGCACTGCTGATCTTCCCCCCTTACACCAGTGGCCTTGCACACAAGGGCACCCCTGCCCCACCTCCCAGGCCATGCTTTCTGGGAAGCAGAGAAGCCCCAGTACCTGCTGGAGAAGTCCACCTCCCTTAGGCTGGAAGTGCCTGGGGTAGGGGGCCCTGGCAACCCTTTGGGCCTGGAGGAGCCTACCCAGGGATGCCAGGGGGTAGCTATGTTCCCCAGAGTTTGCCTGTGCAGCAGGAGTTCTGGATTATACTTTCAGTTTGCAGGATCCCTTGCAGGAGCCATTTCTTCCTCCATGGAGTAGGAGTGGGATGTTCTTAGGGTGTTCAGAGTCCCCACCTTGCAGCTGGGCCCCAGGGGAGTGAGAGTAGACCTTCACTGAGCTGTGGGTGGGGCTCCTGCTCCCCGACAGGTAGGGGCCAGAACCCTGTGCTAGGTGTCAGGTGCCCCACAACTGGCTGGAGAGCAGAATTAGTCCTTTTCTCTCCTTGTTCCCAGGCCCTGTGTCCACCAAGTCTCCTTTTCTCTTAGGCTCAGAGGACTTCCTGCTTAGAGCAGCGAGAACCACCTGTTTTTTTTGAGAGACTCAGATACCATGGTGTCCCCTTAAGAAGCATGAAGCCAGGAGCCAGGGACTAGGCAAGTTAAATACTCACTCACCACAACTGGCTGCCCATGGATGAGCCCTCTAGAAATGTACCGGGAAGCAGGCCTTGAGCAGAGTCTGCTGGAATGTCACCTGCTGCTGAACCCGTCCACAGTACTGCAAAATCGGCTGCTCCCTATCCCCTCTCCCTGCCATGGCTCAGTGGCCACTAACCAACTCCCTGCAGAGGAGGACAGCTGGGTTCCCTGAGCTGGCCCAGGTCCAGACTGAGCAAATCCTGAGGACCAGGCCTCAAAGTCACGGTGCAGGGATTCAGGCCACTCAGTCTAGCCACCCCTTCCAAAATCAGAAAGGAAATGTGTAACCAGCATGGCACTTGGTTTCCCCCACCTTCAGGAAGAGTTTGCTCTTACGCTTCTCTGCATCTCTGATATGTGTATATCTTGGGCGTGGGATGACATCTTGCCTCTCTGATTCCATGATAGGCTCTATAGGGAATGGACTGTCACTCTCTATCCCCACACCACTTAGCATAGTGCTTCATACACCCAAAACTTGGGCATTTAATATCAGTGTTCTGATTGGATTGATTGGCCAAGAGTGCATGGCTATCAGCCTTCTCTGAGGGCCAGGGAGGCCTCAGGGTCTAGGCTTTGCTACTCACAAGTGCCCAGTGCTTAGATCCTGGGCCTCCTCTGGGTCCAGAACCCCAAGTTGAGTAGTTCAGAGAGATGCTGGCTAGTGTGATAGTATAATACCCAGAATAGCCTGCCTCTGTATAGCACCATACAACACAAGCTTATAAGCGTCCTTAGGACAGATGTTACTGTCTCCACTTATAGATTTAAAGATGGAGGTTCATAGCAGCTCAGTGACTAGCTGTGGATAGTTTTTAACTCATTGGACTCACCCCATCACTGTACTGCACGCCCCAGAATGCTCCTCTGGCCTCCTGCATAGCCCTTACCTTTTTCTGCCTTGTTGATGGCTGTTTTGTACATGCCTTATCTCCCTGACCAGGGTGTAAGCTGTTAGAGAGGGAGATAGATCCATCTTAGTATTCTCTCTTGGTGCTCTGCCCATAGGAGGTGGAACCTCAATTAATATTCGCTAGGGAAGAAATGGAAGGAGAAAGACACCCGGAAACAGCGCACCTATTGTCAAGCCACCATGGGCTCAGCGGCCCTCCCTTCTCCCAACAATCCCTTCGCCTTCAGAAGCCAACCTCCAGACAGTGCTGTGGCAGGGCTGTGTCCTCCACTTACGCCTCTTTGATCCCCATCCCTGTTCTGCTGGTGGCCACTGGCCCCTACAACCACGTAGGCACTATGCACACTGCTGCCTGCCCCACTTGCTGGGCCATTCAACCCCTCACCAGCCCCTCCAGCCACCAGTCCCAAAGCCTTCAAAAGTCCCAGCCACTGCCACCACCCCTTTCCTGGCACTTGAAGCTATCCCTGACTCTCAAACCCAGCCAGGACCCTAGGGGATGGGGCCCCAGGGAATCAGACACGTCCACACTCACCAGGGACGGCGCCTCTAGCACGGCAGGGCAGGGTGGGGCCAGCCAACTGGCTTCTGGGCAGTATCCAGCCCAGCTGTCCCCAGAGCTGCTTGGGCCTGACTTGTCTCCCTCACCGGAAGCCCAGCTGCGGTGTAGCCGGAGGCTGCCGGGAACCTAGCCGCTATTCTGGGAGTGTGATGGAGCCCCGGGAGGCCTGGCAGAGGCTGAAATTTCAGCCCTTTTGGTTTCCATGCTGTCCTCCTCTCCTCTAATGATAAGGCCAAGTTCAGTCATTATGCAAAGTTCAGAACCGCTGATGGTGTGTTTGAGGGTCTTAATAGCAGCTGTGGTCTATGCTTCAGCTCTGGGATGCAGCAGCCTTCATTCCTGCTGTCACTCACGGGCAGCCTCATCATTTGCCTTTAGTTTCACCCTTGTGTTCCTGCCCTTTCCCTGCTATATTAACCCCTTCTCAGGCATTCTGAAACAGTCCCTCCCAGTTAAATTTAACAACTGATTTCTTCTGATTGTTTTTTTAATTGAGCCTGGATGATTCTGCCATGTAAGCAATAAAAGTACAGAGATGGAATGTGGATAACAAAAGATGAGAGTTGTAATATACCCAACTTATAGCAAAGTTAAGTCCCCCTGGTCCCCCTGGTTTTGAATGGCCCTTACAGACGCCCTCAAGATGAGGGGGCTACATCCATTATTCTCCTGTGGGAACCGAAGGTCAAGGTGGAAGACAGCCTACTCCAAGGTCATATGGGGGGTGTACACAAATCTTATGTCCATATTTTGACTTTCCATCCTGCAATCACAGAGTTTTGCAGCTGGAGAGGGCAGCAGAGGAATCCAAAGAACATAGAACTTGCTTATCTGTAAAGACAGGCACTAACCCCTGCCTCGAGAGACTGCTGTGGGGATGAAGTGAAACCACAGATCCGAGAGCCCCTGGTGGGGCTCCTGATTTGGGAGCTGCTAGTCCTGGGCATGTCTCCTACTGCTACGTGATACTGTGTGAGGAAAGTAGCCTGCAAAATGGTGAGGAAACTGGTTCTTCACTTCTCAGACTTTCTCAAACTTCAAGGCACAACTCCAGAATCAGTTGTCATGTTTGTTTAGATAGAAGGTTTCTGGGCCCCATTCTGGACCATCATATTAATCAGTATCTCTGACTGAAGCACCAAGGAACCTGTCATGTCCATGTCCCCCAGATGTGACTGGTGGTACCTGCTGACCTTGAGAACCAGTGATGCCAGGTTAAAAGGCTTTGCAGAAGTCAGCTAACAGAAAAGAAAGAGAAATAGCCAAAACACAGTGAGACGCCCCACACAACATTCTGTGTTGTCATGGCCAAGTGGGCCAGGTTGGCTGCTTCAGGGACAACGATGGACTTTAAGGATGACTGTGACAGTGGGGCCAACATGGGGAGACACAGAGGAGGCCATGAAGGGAGCATTCCAGAATAAGAGCCTTACAGTTTAGTTTTCCTCACTTCCCACTATCCATTCTTCGCCCCACTTCTGTTGAAAAGATACAGAATAGGAAGTTACCTTAGGCATCTTCTCCTTTTTCTGACATTCTTGCCCCCTTCCCCAAATATTTTCCAGCTCTGGCTGAAATCTTCCCAGTGAGGGCATGGTTCCCCAGGACTTGAGGCTCTCTTTCCCAGTCACCTGGGAGCTTATTAAGACTATGACCCCCCATCTGTTCTATCAGAATCTGTAGTTTAACAAGCACGCCACGTGACTATTATGTCTAATAAAGTGTGAGAGCCACAGAGATACAAATCCGTCTTGAGTACAAGCGGACGTCTCCCCAGAGGGTTAATGCAGATGGCATGTATTAGGAGGGCAATCTGATTAACTGAACACACTCCTGGGAAGGGGAGTTGTGATGGCGAGGGAAGTCTAAGAATAAAGGAGAGGCTCTGCCATGAGAAGCTTTGGCCAGACTCACACAGGCCCTAGGACAGGGGCGGAGCATAAGAAGAAAAAAATGCAAACCAGTCCTAACAGCAAGCCCTCAGGAACATGTTCCTGGAGCTGGCTTCTGACAGATTGCCTCTTCCTAGACATCAAAGGCAGTTATCAGAATCTCTGAATTACTTTTTGGTCTTGCCCTGTCATGCCCAAGTTCTTCTTTCTAGAAATGATAAAGCAAGTCAGCTGTGATCCCAGCACCTTGCAGGGGCACTTTAGGTCTTGGTGACAATTTGAAAAAAACTACACTCAGTAACCTTCCTTGATGTTTTCCAAAGGGCTACACCTGGCCAGGAGGAGTCCTTGGAAAGCTACTAGCGCACCTGGAGTGTCTTTGCATCTGATTTTCGTAGGCACTATTGCTCATTCAAAGGTAAATGGCACAGGCCACTGCCTTCTCTTGTTTCTGCTTTTTTGCCTTTGCCTTATTCACTCAGACCATTCACTGTTTCCTGTTTTCAGGTGTGGGGCAGGAGCCACAGACTTACAAGAAAAAAGAGAGCAGGCACTTCTTCTAGGGGAGTCCATGGTTCCTGGGCCTCTGCTAGTCCAAGGTCATTTTGATCTGCTTAAAAGCAGCAACAGGGATTTACTCCCGACAGCCCTTTCGCCCTAATGCTGTATTGCATTTCAAAACAGTCGGCCTGCTCTTTGGGCCATTTCCCAACCTGGCTGCAAGCAGCAGCTCAGCTTCCCTGCCCTTGGACCTGCTCTGGCAATGAGATGTGATTCAGAAAAGCCCCTCTCGCAGGGAGCCCAGCCTATTGTCTGCCCCTCTTGCACCTACCCCTTCCCTGCACCTTTTCTGCCCTCAGGGCCAGGCCCAGAGCCACAGTCTGACTCACCTGGCAGCCCTCCCTGCCCCCAGCACAGGTGCACAGCCATCTGTTGAGGGGACACTGCAGCGAAATGGAGTGATAGAAGTTACTGAGTCCCAGAGGGTCTGACTTCCCTGGCCATTCTCCTTCCAGGTTTCTGTTAAACTGTGAGCCCTCTACAGGGCATCAGGAGGCCCAGGTTCATGAGTCAGCCTGACTGCTGAGTTCACTGGCTGTGTTGCCCTGGAGATGTCTTTTCACCATTCTTGAGCTGTTTTCTCACACATATAATAATCATAACTAACATTCACTATGCCACAGAGATTGTCAGAAGTTAAATATTAACTCCTTTGCTCTTTTCAATAGTCGTGTACAATGGGTATAGTTATTCTACCTGCTTCTAGCTGAGTAACCTCAGAAAGGCTGAAGTGACTTATTTAAAGTCAATAGCTAGTAAGTGATAGTTGACTTTTATTTCCTTTTTTTTTTTCATAGAGACAGAGTCTCCCTCTGTCACCCAGGTGGCAGTTACCCAGGCTGCTCTCAAACTCTTGGCCTCAAACCATCCTCCTGCCTCGGTCTCCTCAGCAGCTGGGACTATAGGCACAAGCCACCACACCAGGCCAACTTATATGCCTAACCAGTGTACACGCTGCCTCTGATGGGATTGGAAAAATGTGTTATCAGCCTACCACAAAATTTAGTGGTGTAAAGCAATAAACACCTGTATAGTTACTGTGGGTGAGGAGCCAAGGAGTGGCATAAGTGGGGGGTCTGCTCTGGGTGTCTCATGCAGCTGTGGTCAAGATATCAGCCTGGATTGTGACCATCTGAAAGCTTGACTGGGGTGGGATGATGTTTCCAAGGTGACTCACTCTCATGAAGCTGGTTGTTGGCTTGGGGCCTCAGCTCCTCACCATCCACAGGCTGTTGGAGTGGTCTCAGGACGTGGTTGTGGGCTTTCCCCAGAGAAAGGGATCCAAGAGAGGAGAAGGCAGGAGCTGAAACAGCTGGGGAAGGCATGACAGTTATTTCCATGATACCCTACTGGTTATATGGCCAGTGTGGAAGGAGACTGGCTGCACAGGGAAGTGACTAGCAGAAGATGGGACCATTGGGCCCACCTGGAGGGTACCTAGCACAGATAGTCATGTTCAGCATCTGGCAGGGGAGTAGGAAGATGGATTCAAAGAATAGATGCAAACATGTGGTGTGAGTTTGCTAGGGCTGCTGCAATAAATCACCATAAACAGGGTGGCTTAAAACAACAGAAATTTATTCTCTCATAGTCCTGGAGGCTAAAAGTCCAAAAATCAAGGTGTCAGCAGGGCAATGTTCTCTCCTCCTGGGAAGAGCCCGTCCTTGCCCCTCTGGCTTTGGGTGACAGCTGGTGGTCCTTGGTGTTCTGTGGGTGCAGCAACGTCACTCAGCTCTTTGCTCCCCATTGTCACATGGCCTTCTCCCTGTGCTCTGTGTCTCTTCACGTGGCCTTCTGATAAGGACACCAGTCCTGTAAGATCTAGAGCCCGCCCTGAGGCAGTATGACCTCAACTTGATTACATCAGCAAAGGCCCTACTGCCAAATACGTCACATCCCCAGGCTCCGAGGGTTAGGATCTCTCCACATATCTTTTTTGGAGGGTAGGGGACACAACTCAGCCCATAGCCAGTGCTATGGAACGTGTAAAGCCCTGTGTACATGTGAGTGAGTATCACCTTCGTGGCACTGGGCTGGGAGAATCATGATCGTGGGAGCTGAGGAAAGATTGATGGTTAGGATGGCCAGAATTGCTAATTCCATTGTCCTCAGATGGGGCCCAGGCGGGCAGCTCTTCAGGTCATTCTGACAGTCCCTGATATGTAGGCTGTTTTTCAAAGCTGCGATGTTCTCCCACTACAATTTTTTTCATGGTTTTCAGTGGATTCTGGATTCTGCCCACAGAATTTGTCTCCATCAATTTCTTTCTTGGGTCCCCTATTCCCCTGAGGCTGGTTCTGCTCCAAAACTTTCTCACCCGTCCATCCCAAACATCTCTGTGGCCTGTGTCTCTCTCCATGTTTCTGCAGCTACCGAGTCTCTAAAAGTTCTGTTTCTGGGCAAAGCCCTGGCGCCTGTCCAAGACGTATCACCCGGCCCCTCATTCCTGCTGCTCACTGACCCCTCCGCTGAGCCGGGTGCTTGGCGACATGCACCAGGAAAATGCTGAACTGGGAACTGGCTGCTCGTCCAGCTCTGCTTCCAGTGAGCCAGGGAGGAACCCAGGTGAGTTCTTTGTCTCTTTATACTGTAGCTTCCTGCCTTGTCGGGCATTTCAAAAGATTCCTAGCATGCCAGGCACAAATTATAAGGGAAACTGAATCATGGTCCCTAGCCCAAGATACTTACAATCTAATTGGTGAGACAGAAATGTCAACTAGTCACTAAGAGGTTTGTAGTTACAGGGGAAGTACAGACACTGCTTAACTTATTGTAGGCCCAATAAGCTCATTGTAAGTTGAAATATCATGAAGTTGAAAATGTGTTTAATACACTGAACCTGCCAAAAATCACAGCTTAGCCTAAACCTTCCTTAAATTGTGCTCCAAACACTCACATTAGCCTACAGTTGAGCAAAACCATATAACACAAAGGCTATTTTATAATGCAGTGTTGAATACCTCATGTGATGTATTGAATACTGTACTGAAAGTGAAAAACTGAATGGTTATATGGGGACTCAAAGTCAGTTTCTACTGAATACGTATTGCACTCCTACCATTGTAAAGGTGAAAAATTGTAAGTCAAACCCTTGTTAAGTCAGAGGCCTTCTGTACACAATGTGCCTGGAAACAAAGACCACGAAATAGGGATCCCACATGAGCTGGGAATGGGGTGAGAGAATCTGGGAGGGAATCAGAGAAGAGGTGAGATTCAAGCAGGAACTGAAGCACTGAGCAGGAATTCAGAGGCAGAGGGGATGGCATGAAAAAAGATAGGTGGAGGCTGCAAGGTCTTAGTGGGTTCTGAAAGCAGTGAGGTGTGCCCAGTGTGGCTTCAGAAAGGGACCAAGGAGTGAAAAGAAGAATGGAGGCTGACAGAGAAGCTGGAGCAAGGCCATGGAGGCCCTGACCTGGCCCCTGGGGAATGCCTCTTGGGACCTAGGGTCAGTGGTCCAGATAAAACAGGAGGGGAGTGCTCAACTCTGATCGGACCCAGGGTACGAAAAAGAAACCAGGTGCATGGCACTTACAAGGCAGCCTCAGAACCTCTGGAACTGAAAACCTTTATGAATGCTGTGAAAAAAGCCAGGCAAGGTATCTCCAGGTGCCAGGCTTGGTTAGACAGCCACAAATGTCAAACAGCAGCTTGTGGGCCCAATCCAGACGACTGACATGCTTTATTTTACCCACCCAATGTTTTACATTTGAATTGGCTGCTGGAACCTAATCATCAGATTTTACATAAAAGTCTTCTCTTAGAAAACTGAAAGATGAGGGATCTCCAGGCCCCAAACCACCACCAATTGAGTCAGAGGCCTTCTGTACACAAAGTGCCTGGGAACAAAGACCACGAGTGTGCTTCAGTTTGCCCCACTCCCCACCACTCTCTACTGCCTCTCCCACTTAGCCTTCTTCCTTCATGTTTGCTGTCTGCCTGGCCCCTGTCAGCACTGAAGTTTGCAGCTGCTTTTCTAAGACTTGGTGCCACTTCAGATGTCCATGCTGGTGTGAATAACTGTATTTTGGTTAAACCAACTCCAGCTGGATGGACATTTAATCCCAAATCCACACAAGATCTTTGGGAGGAGGGTTTTTGACCATACTCTGCCAAAAAGATGAACTATGGGGATTGGAAGGAGATAATCTAAACCATAAAATCAAGAAGTTGAAGCCTCAATGTCATTTGTGCTTTGGCTTATTTTTGTTTTATGTCAACTTTCCTGAAGGAGCTTTGAGACACAGACCACATTCCCCACAGCACGATGCTCCCCTCGGCTTCCACCGACCACTGACCTTCCCTGACCACTGGGCCTCACTCTAGGTGGGGCCAATAGGCATCGTTCATCATCCGAGGAGTCCTGATCACAAACCTTCTGTCCTCCTGTTCCCCTAAAGAGCATTCTGTTTGCTAGTTGTGACTTTGACCTAGGAACTATAAAATGCAGTCACTGTGATGGAAGCAGCCAGCATGGAACAGCCTCTAGCCCCTGGTATTAGTTTCCTGGGGCTACCATAACAAAGTACCACAAACCCAGTGGCTTAAAACAACAGAAATTTCTTCTCTCACAGCTTGGGAGGCCAAAAGTCTGAAATCATGGTGTCAGCAGGACCGAGCTCCCCCTGAAGGCTCCAGCGTGTTCTGTGGGTTGTAGCATCACGCAGTCTCTGCCTTTGTCCTCACACCGACTTCTCTGTGTCCCCAGGTGTCTTCTTTTTTGTCTCTTACCACACTGGTCATTGGATTCAGGGCCCACCCTAATCTGAGATGATCTCATTTCAAGATCCATATCTTAATTGCATCTGCAGAGATGTTTGTTCAAAAAAGGTCGCTTGTGACGGTTCTCTATTTTTTTTTGTTAGTTGAGCGGTGGGACAATATTCAATCCACTATGTCCCCTACCCCTGTGGCCACCCATGTTCCTGTTATGTAGTGTTGCTGTGGACAAGTAACATCAAAAACTTAGTGGCTTCAAATAGCAACAACCATTTTATTATCTCCCATGGTTTCTTTGGCTTAGGAATTCAGGAGGGGCTTGGCTGGGAGGTTCTGGCTCCGGGTCTTCTATACGATTGCAGCCAGATGGTGGATGGTGCCAGAACAGCCGGAGCTGAGGCAGTCGGGGCTGGCCAGGCCTCCTTGTCTCTTCCTTCTGTCCTTTCTTCCTAAAGCCCCAGTCCAGTTTGAGCTTCCACACAGCATGGCAACCTCGGGAAAGTCGGGCTGCTTCATGGAGAGTAAGGCAGACGATGTGCACTTTTTGTGACCTGGCCTCCAGAATCGGGGAGGGTCACTTCCACTGTGCTCTCAGTTGGAGCAGTCCCAAAAGCTCCTCCTTCCTGCTGGGTTCACAGCAGCCAGTGATTCCCATGTCAGAGCATCTCTATTTACAGATGAAGAAACTGAGGCCCAGTAAGCTTATGTAACTGCTGAGTCATTGTAAGTGAGGGCGGAGCCACCGTTGAATTCAGTAAGTGGACTCCAGGGTCCCTAACTGCAACACGCCACTGCCTGTGCTTAGCGTCTTCCCCTCTGCTCTGTTCCTCCTGGGACACTGGGCCTGTACAAATCTAAACTGCTATGCAGACAGTCTGGGGGCAACAGGGATGTGCAGCAACAGAGACCTGCAAATAGGCAGCCAGATGACCTGACGTCCAGCCCTGGCTCTGCCATTCCTGTGCATGTAGTCTTGATGTAGTTTCCTGCTCAGTCACCAAGGGAGCTGCTCTCCCAGCTTCCTCTCTTGACCGTCAGGGTAACACGTGTTCAGATGTGTGACAGCACTTGGAAGGCTGGTGACTGCTCTTCCAATAAAAGGTGTCACCTGTCTATTTCATTCCTCAGAGTGCCACAACATTTGTGGATTTTAATTTTTTTTTTTTTTTTAAAGACGGAGTCTCACTTTGTCACCCTCGGTAGAGTGCTGCAGTGTCACAGCTCACAGCAACCTCCAGTTCTTGGGCTTAGGTGATTCTCTTGCCTCAGCCTCCCAAGTAGCTGGGACTACAGGCGCCCATCACAATGCCTGGCTATTTTTTTGTTGCAGTTTGGCCGGGCCGGTTTTGAACCTGCCACCCTCGGTATATGGGGCCAGCGCTCTCCTCACTGAACCACCGGCACCGCCCTTGTTGATTTTAATTTAAAGGCTTTCTATCAACCCCAGATGAGCAGGGCCACCTAGCAACTCTGTAACCACCAGGGATACCACTGGGTCAAATCATTAATGAGGAATGTGGACTTGCTGCCTCCAAGTAGCCAGTGAATAAAAACAGGAAAGGATACCTGGGGCTTCCTCTTTTGGGGTATTTCTATAATTGATGACTATATAAACTAACGACCTCAAGATTTACTGGCTTAAAACAACACTTTATTTTCCTCTCTCGTGGTCGTGTGGGTTGACAGGGCTCGGCTGGCCTGTTCTTCCTTGGTGTGTGTGTGGGGTTTCTACACAGTTACAATCAGATAGCAGCTGGGGCTGTGGTCATCTGAAAGTCCAACTGGGCTGGACTTCGCATTTGTGAGCTTCCACGCAGCCCCTTGAGCAAGGTGGCCCAGGCTTCTCAAATGCAAGCTCATGACTCCAAGAGCGAGCAGACGTCGCCAGTTCTCTCGCAGGCTCTGTGCAGATCTGATGCATGGTCACAAGTGGATGCTACCATATTCTGTTGGTCAAGGCTGCCACAAAGCAGCCAGTTTGAAGGGGGTAGAGGAAGGGACTCTACTTATCAATGGGGCAGTAACAAGGAGGGAAGGATTGATGCTACCACTCAGAACGAGGGGTGCTCCCACTCATTAGGCTCCTGAGCCACCCAGCTTAGAGGGGCTGCTGCTGTGACAATGTGGGCCCTGGTTTTGGCTGGGAAGTGTAGGGAGAGGCAGAAACCCCTGAACAAAAAAGCCACTGAAGGGCGGCGCCTGTGGCTCAAAGGAGTAGGGCGCTGACCCCTTAAGTTCGAGGTGGTGGGTTCACACCCAGCCCCGTGGCCCCCCCCCCAAAAAAGCCATTGAGCAGCCATAGCCATTCCCCAGGGGCCTGGGTGTTGCTGGGCTGCCTCTGGCAAAGGGAATTAGAGCCCTGGAGCACCAAAATCTGGGCCAAGGGACAGAAGACCATAGTTGGCCACCATCCAGCCTGTCCTCACCACATCCTGACCATAGGTCTGACCAAGTGGTTGGATGGCGACCTGGGGGTGGCTTCTTCCTGTCTGCTGCACAGCTGTGCAAGCATAAGCCCCAGGTCAACTGAACCATCCTTTCGTTGAACTGATTCTCTCCCTCCCTCTTAAGTACAGAATCTGTCACCAGCCCCGTTTGTTTGTCTTTCCCAGGTGTGGAGGAGATGGAGCCACAGGCTGCCGGCCTCACCTCTCCTCTGTATTTCCTGATCTCACCCTTGTTCCCAGCTCCCTGCAACTGGCATTGCACTCCCAGCTTTCCAAGCCACCCCCGCTCCACCAGCTGGTTTCTCCCTCTCTTAGCCCCTTTCCCTGTCTCTTCTCTCATCCTGTGAGCATTGTAGTGTACCTCAAAATACCCTACAATGGACCAGACTCCAGAGTGTACACACGGTGCAGAAGGTTCCTGTGACAACTGAAACAAATCCTTACAAGCTCTGTGACTTCAAATAAGGAATTTCTTCTCTCACATTCTGAAGGCCAGAAGTCTGAGATCAAGCTGTAGGCAGGGTTGGTTCCATCTGGAGGCCTGAGCAAGAATCTGCCCTGGGCCTCTCCTAAGTCTGGGTGGCTTCCAGCCATCCTCAGCAGCCCGGGGCTCACAATCTCTGCCTCTGCGCTGACGGGCCTTTTCCTCCAGGTCTCTGTGAATCCTTTGGTCCCTGCGGGGACAGTTTCATTGGATTTAGGGCCCATCCTAATCTAGTATGATCTCATTTCAACTCTTACCTTAATTCTATCTATAAAGCCCCTATTTCTGAGACTCCGGATGGCCGTATTAAATAGTGAGGGACACTATTCAACCAATGACACACAGGCATGGGATGAACATCCCACCAGCCTCCAAAGAGTCTTTCCACTGAAACAGTCAGCTTATCCAGAAAAGCCTGGCAGGCCCAGACCTGAGCCCAGAGTAGCCTCAAGGCCCTTTTCCTCTGCAAAAAGTGAACCCACACTTATTCCCGAGGGGCTGCCTGTCTGCCCTTTCTGGAGAGGTCCCAGTCTCCTCACCTGTAGCCACCCTTTCCTTCTCATGTATCAGCTTCCACATTTTCTTTGTGGCTATAGCTAAATCTGTGTGCCCTTGGGCAAGTTGTTGCTTCACTGAACCTGTTTCCTCACCTATAAGGTGGGGATAATAAATGCTGTCTCCTAGTGTTGTTGTGAAAATTAAGATTTCACTCAGCAGCTCCTAACACACACCTGGTCCCAGGTGAGTAAACTCAGTCACCACCCTGCCTCCTTATGGGCAGTGAGGGTGGTAAATGCTTTACACAGGCTATCTGATCTAAACTTACAGCCCCAGGAACCAAGGACTATTTTTATCTCCACTTTATAAAACATGGAAACTAAAGCTTAGAAGATTAAATAACTTGTTCAAGGTCATTTGGTTAGTAAGAGAAAGCAGTTCGGAGACTTAAACTCCCTTCTTCCAACTGCAGCCTCATCCTATGACTGGGATGATATGAACAAGAACAAAATTATCTCTGCTCCTGGGCCCAGACTGGGGGCCGGCTCCCGCCCAGGCTTCTAGTCAGTTCTTCAACGTCAAGTACCCCTTGCAGGTGGACCATCTTTTGTTTCCTCTCTGTAAATCCCACCTGACCTACTTTGCTGATTATGGAGCCATTACCTGGGAGGTGTCTGCGGCCTGGGCTAACGTGAAGTGATTTAGTAGGGGCTCCATTCAGCTCACATCTGCTCCCTTCCCCTGTGTGAGTGTTCTGAACTCTCCTGCCCCTCTGCCTCAGTGGACAGACGGGCTCTTGGGGATGCTAATCATAGTTCCAAAGGACTTTAGGGAGGACAGCTGATTCTAAAGGGTGTTCAGACCTGCCTTAGCAGGGATCTGGCAGATTAGAACAGGGGTCAACAAATGATAGTCTACAGGCCACATCTGGCTTACCACCTGTTTTTGTTGTTGTTGTTGTTTTTGCAGTTTGGCTGAGGCGGGGCCCGAACCTGCCACCCTCGGTATATGGGGCCGGTGCCCTACTCACTGAGCCAGAGGTGCCGCCCTACCACCTGTTTTTGTAAATGAAGTTTTATCGGAACGTGCCTGTGCCCATCTGTTGCCTTATTATCTGTGTCTGCTTCCCTGCCCTCGTGACAGAGTTGAGTAGTTTTGATGGAGACCACCACTAAGTTGAAAATCTTGGCTATTTGGCTTTTTACAGAAAAAGCATGTTGACCTCTGGATTAGGATCTCTGCATGAGATGGTTTCTGCCTGGGCTTCTGTTTGGGCTAAGAGAGGCAGTCTGTTGGGGGGACGTGTTGTTCAGCATTTGAGTGGACTGGGCTATGAAGCGGTGCTGACTTAGGGCTGGGTCCTCTTTCTCCCTGTTATTCCTGAGTGTGCCGCTGGTGACCCAGCAGCCACAGCCTCCTCAGGCTCAGCGCAGCCACTAGCAGGGGGCAACTGGTTCCTCTCCTCCCCTCTCCTCAGTTCCCTAAAGTACAGGAGGACAGGACAGAACTTGCTCTCAGCACATAAGAAATCCCTGCCCTACTCCCATGCCCAAAAATGTCTGGGAGCCCAGAGGGAGGTGAGCTCCTGTGTGAGCCCAGGGGCTCAATGCCACTGTGACTTGTGCTCAGCTGTTAATAATGTGGCTGGTTGTGCAGCTGGCTGGAGGGGAGGGGGCTCTCCCGCCTCTTCTCCCCACTCAGAGAGAGGTCTGAGTGACAGGTGGGCAGGACTACCCCATAGGAACAACAGTGGTCTCCCTGCATGGTCCCTTTGTTTGTTCCCGGGATATCCTGGTTCTCCATGGTCTGTGCCCCACAGGCACTTCTGAGGTCTGGGCAGGGCGGGGGCTTGTGCCGAGCAGACCTCAGCCACACGGGAGATCAGCGCACCCACTGTGCCTGAGAGCGGCTTCCAAACACCAAGCAAACAAGTACAGATGCTGCCTGGTGAAGGGGTGCCAGCCCTGGCTGTGCCCTTGGGCACAGAATTCTGCTGGCCCTGCTGACCAGGCTGACCCGGCGCCTCCTGGGCCATCCCCATGTGCAGAGCCTGGTCGGGAAGTGGCCTTGCGCCAGCCCTGACTCTGGTGGGCTGCTGCCCCAGGCATTGATTTTTTAATGTGTTTTGTGCTGACTCCATTCTGTTCCACAGTGTCCCTCTCTCTGGCACCACAGTGCCTGCCTGCAGGCTGGGCTGGGTCAGGCTGAGAGCCAGCGAGAAACATATGTCCTGGACCTGGGAGGCGTAAGGGGAGGAGGGAGAGCCAGACTCACAGCCAACATGGAGCCGTGGAGCGGACCTCAAACCCAGGTCCCCATCCTAGCTGACTTTAGGGGAACCTTAGATCGCAAATATCAGTGGCCCAGCCTGTCACACTGTGAGACGATGTAATAAAAGCCAGGCCAGGCCACCCACAACACGGGCTAGGGGGAGTAATGAGTGGTTGGCTGGAAACTTTTAAAGACCACAAACCTCTCTATTATATTCATATGTTCAGTCACTGTGAGTATTTCTAAACACTTTTTAAATCACAAAAGAAATTCATACTTGTTAAGAATTTTGGGCTGGGTGTGGTGGCTCATGCCTGTAACCCTAGCACTCTGGGAGGCCAAAGCGGGTGGACTGCCTGAGCTCAGGAGTTCGAGACCAGCCTGTCTCTACTAAAAACAGAAAAACTGTCCAGGCATGGTGGCAAGCACCTGTCATCCCAGCTACTTGAGAGGTAGTAGGATGGCTTGAGCCCAAGAGTTTGGGGTTGCTGTGAGCTATGACACCACAGCATTCTGCCCAGGGTGACAGAATGAGACTCTGTCTCAAAAAAAAAAAATTTTTTTTTTGAGAACAAGAATAGAATTTGAAGACAAAAGCAGAGCCAGGACACTTTCTGCAGTCACTTTCCTGTTCCATTCATCCTGGAGGCCACTCTGAAAACTCAGGGATATTTCATTCCAGGTGTTTTCTCTGCTGGATCATTTGAGCCTTGCAACAATTCCATGAGATGAACAGGTCAGATTGTGCAGTTGTCAGTTTACAGGTGAGCCAGTCAGATTCTTTTACCCAGGTCTAGCTTTCCCAGCAAGTCAGTGGCAGAACTAAGGAGCCACTACGTCATCCCAGGCTTCGCCTGCTGCACTTTCCCCCGGGACTGGCTGTCCTAATGAGTGTCCTATGATTTCTTTTCCCCAAGCAGATCGCCTTCTTGCACAAGCAGAAAACTCGAAGGCCTTGTTTCAGGTAGTAAACAAGATGGAGTGACCGGCCCAGGGGGACTCAGCTCTCCCATCCTCCCAGGGAGACAATGGGGTAGGTCTCAGAATGGGGGAGGTGAAACGGGGGAGGGGAGGTTAGGACAGCTGGCTCTCCAGGCCCAGGAGGACCCCTGCTGGGGGGCCTCTGTTAGCGGGCTACACTCCACTTCAGCTCTGTTCTTAGTTTTAGTGTTCAGTGACATCTTTGTTGCAGAAACCAAAGAATTGGAAGGCAATGTGTTCAGACCTGACAATCACTGAACAAGACAAGATGTACTCCCACTCCATCTTCAGAAGAAATTGTTATGCACAGTTTCTGGCACGTTATTTAACCTGATGAAAAATATGTGGTAATGGGTTAAGTAATATCTTGCAGGACAAGTCAGAAGTGTTGTTACCATTTTAATGTCAAAGAATGAATATAACTTGGCTTTGTCAACTAGCGGAGAGCTTTCATTAGCCTGTGGATCTTTTTATAAACACCAACTCCACAATCACTCTTCAGAGTGAAATTTGCATTCTTTGTGTTCCTCGGGCAAAATGCAATCTGTTCTCCTAGGAAGCAGGTGAATGGCTGCCTTTTTTTTTTTTAAGTTTTCTATAAAGTCAGCATTTCTCCAGCCATTAAATGTACTACCTGGAACTCTGAAGGCCAAATTCTCATTTCAAAGAAAACGTAGAAAATCATCATGATTTGGGATCAGCTGATGGACACCAAAAGCACAATTCGTAACAGTAAAATAATGATAAATTAGATGTAGTGGTTCGAACCTGGTTCCCAAAGTTCATGTGTTGGAAACCTGATCCCACTGCAGCAGGGTGGAGAAGTGGGACCTGTAGAGGTGATTAGGTCATGAGGGTTCTGTCCTCCTGAATGGACTGATACCGTTTTCTCAGAAGTGGGTTCATTATTTCAGGGGTGGGTTCCTGACACAAGGCGAGTCAGCCCCCTTCTCCTCTCTTGCACACGCTCTCTTACCCTTCCCCCTTCTGCTGTGTTATGATACAGCAAGAAGGCCACCACCAGATGCAGCCCCTTGATCTTGGACTTCCCAGCCTTCAGGTCCATGAACCAAATACATTTCTGTTTATTACAAATTATCAAGTCTGTGTTACCGTCATAGCGGCACAACACAGACTAAGGCATTGTACTTCAACAAAATTAAAAACTTTTGCTCTGTGGAGAGACACTGTTAAGGGAAATACAAACAATAAATTGAGAGAAGATACAAATCACATAGTCTACAAAAAAGTGTCTGTAATAATATAAAGAACTCTCAAAATTCAACAGTAAGAAAATAACCCAATTAAAAACAAGCAAAAGCTTGGACACTTTATCAAAGAAGATATACAGATAGCAAATAAGCATATGAAAAAGATGTTCAATGTGGCCGGGAGCTGTGGCTCAAGGCTGTAATCCTAGCACTCTGGGAGGCTGAGGTGGGTGGATAGCTTGAGCTCACCGCGAGTTCGAGACCAGCCTGAGCAAAAAGCGAGACCCTGACTCTACGAAAAATAGAAAAACTGAGGTAAGAGGCTTGATTGAGTCCAAGTTGGAAGTTGCTATGAGCTAAGATGCCATGGCACTCTACCCAGGGTGACAGCTTGAGACTCTGTCTCAAAAAAAAAAAAAAAAAAGAAAAAAGATGTTCAACATCATTAGCCACCTAGGAAATGCAAATTAAAGATATGATGAGACACCACCACACATCTGTTATCGTGGCTGAAATTGAAAAGACTGAAAACATTGAGCCCTGCTAAAGGTGTGAAGCACCTAGAGCCCTCACATGTTGGTGGGGATGTGAAATAGTGAAGTCATTCCGGAGAACAGTTTGGCAATTTTCTATGGAGTTAAACATACACACCCCATCTGACCCAGCAGGTGCTGTGTTGTGTGTTCCAGAGACAGGGTTTCTCACCCTCAGCCCTGCTGACCTGTGGGCCGGATCACGCCTCCTGTGGGGCTGTCCTCAGCATCCCTGACCTCTGCCCCAGAGATGCCAGAAGCACTTCTGCCTTGTGACAATCAAACACGTCTTAAGTCATTGCCAAATGTCCCTGGGGGCAAAATTGTTGCCAGTTGAGAACTATGGCCCCAGACAAAAGAGAACTTTTGTTCACACCAAAACCTTTGTACAAATACCTACACAATTACCTATTCACAATTACCAAGAACTAGAAACAACCCAAAGGCCTTTCAGTGAATGAATGGATAGACCAGCGGTTGCACAGCTCACCAACACCACAGAATACTACTCAGCAATGAAAAGAAACATTGATACACATGGCAACCGAGATGAATCTCAAAGGCATTATTCTGAGTGAAAAGAGCCAGTCCAAAGATCATATGCTGTGCAATTTTATTTCTATGACATTCTCAAAAAGACAAAACTACAGGGACAGAGAATATACTGGTGTTGCCAGGAAGGGGCTAGGGGTGGGAAAGGATGTGGCTCCCCAAAGGGGAAGCTTGAGGAAATTTTATGTGAATGTAACCCCCCCAAAAAATGTCAATTTCACTATATGTGAATTTTAAATGGTAAATAGGAACAAGGAAGGGGAGGTGAATTATGAAGGAAATGGGCTCTTGTGATTCACTATTTTCTTTCTTTAATTTAAAGGATGATTTGTAGCTAAAGCCTTTGTGTTCAAACCTACCTAGAGAAGAGGAAAGAAAATCTCTTGGCTTTTCTGGTCATCGCCTGTTTCTGGTTGATTGTGATTCCAGAAGAAACAAATATTTGGATATTTTAGTGGTGGTAGGAGTCTCTCCTCTAGGAGGGCCACGTCTGTCCCACTCTCCCTGTGGCCTGGGGCAGCTCAGATCTCTAGGCGGAGCCGAGGGGACTCCACCCACTCTAGGCTGCTGAGATCCAGCTCAGGAAGGAAAAGACAGAGCAGGAATAAGAGAAGGGAAGGAGAAACAATATCTCCCTCCCACCACCACCCAAGCTGAGGATACAGAACAAATCCTGGAGAAGATCACAACACTTTTCTCGATTTGGACAAGAGTCCTAGGAAGTCCCACAGAGGGCAGCAGCCCACAGTGGGGTCCTCTTATGGGGAAATCTGGGTTGCGGTAAACCCAGTCTGCTGGTACTCCCAGGCTATCGTTGTCTTTAGTCCTCAGCTCATTCAAGCCCCACAACAAACAACCGTCTGCAGTGGGGACTGTAACTGTTCCCACTTTGTAGAAGAAGCAGCTGAGAGTCCACCCGTCTTGATCTGATCGGGCTCCTGTAACTAAATGCCTTAGGTTGGGGAATTTATAGAGAGCAGGAATTTGTTGCTCACAGTTCTGCAGGCTGGGAAGTCCAAGATTAAGGTGCCAGCAGGTTCTGTGTCTGGAGCGGGCCTGCCTCTGATTCACAGATGGCACTTTCTTGCTGTGTCCTCCCCTGGTGGACGGGGAGAACAGGCTGTCGCTAATCACCTCCCGAAGGCTCCATCTCTTAACACCGTCATGCTGGAAATTGTTTCAACATATGAATTTGGGGGTATGTGTGACACAAACATTTAGACCGTGGCAAAGTCCAATAAACGACTCCCCCCAAAGTCACTCAGATAGGATGCAGTTGGCCCAGAACTTGACGACATCCTCCGACAACGGGTGCCTGAGCCAGATGTACTGTGGCCTGGATCACGTTCTAGGCGGAAGTGGGACAGCAGTGACACGAGCCTCCAGGACACCCCTGCCATATAGGGAAAGATAAGAATGAAAGGCGTGTGACAGGGGCCCAAAAACCTGGATGTGAGTCCAGGCTCAGCCACTGGCTGTGTGACTTTCGAGAAATCACCTCACTTCTCTGAGACTCATTTCTTCATCTGAAAGAAAACTACCTTGAGGACTGGCGTGGTAACATGAATGGAAATGTTTGTAAAATGTAACAGGCAATGTGAATGTAAAATAAAGTGATCTCTTCCCCTCTACCAGCCCATTCTGTCCTGGAAACTGCTTGCCCTTCGGCCCTGAAGTACTGGGTTCATTTCATTATATTATAGAGCTAGAGTTCTATCTATTGTAAACTGTAGGTTCTTTTTTTTTTCTTTTAGTAAGTATCATGTGCACATAGTTTTAAGCTGCTTTTTATTTTTGTGCTGTGTTTTCACTGTGCTGCCCAGGCTGCAGTGCAGTGGCTATTCACAGGTGTGATCATAGCTCCCTGCAGCCTTGAACTTCTGGGCTCCCGTGATCCTTCCGCCTCAGCCTCTTGAGTAGCCGGGACTACAGGTGTGCCACAGGCTAGCCTCGTTCAAAATGTTAAAGTTACAAAAAGGTGTGTAATGAAAATGATTGCCCTAGTTTTTTTGACATTCGTCTAGAGACATTCTTTAGCACACACGAGCAGACAGACACAGGCATTATTTTCCCTGTCACCGTCTTTTACCCAAACGGGAGCATGCTATTTATCCAGTCATTGGGGATGGAAGCCAGCCCGGCTGCTCCTTATTTGTTTGTTTGGTTTTTCCACTTTACAACGTATCTGGGCCATGGTTCCACATTCTTACATCAATGGTTCTGATTCTTTGTTCCGCCCTCTGTATTCTGTCACATGGCCACACCATAAGCAGGCAACCAGTCCCTTATGGAGGGCGCCTCCAACCCTTTGTCATTCTTATAAACAATGCCACTGAGGTCGTGTCACAAATACGCACACATTGCTGGATATTAAGTTTCTAGAAGTAGAATTGCTGGGTCAAAGAATTTGTGCATTTAGTAGATATTGCCAAATTGCCCTCCACGGAGGCTGTATCAGCTTACAATCCTGCTAGCAAAGCCTGAGAGTGCCTTTCCCTACCCCTGCCAAGTGAGTGCGTCCTCAGAACTTTCATCTTTGCCAGTTTGCTTGGTGGAAAATGGGGTCTGAGTGTCGTTTTTATTTGCACTCTCATCCTGATTGAGGCTGAGCATCGTTTTAGCCGTAGCTGGCCCCAGGTCCTCTCCATACACAGCCAGAAGACGTGGTCTAGCCCAGGCCTAGATTTGTGTTTCTGTCTTCCAGCTTCTTGCTGAGTCACTCCCAAGAAGGACAGGGCAGCAGGGTCAGGTTATTTCTGCCTGAGCCATTCGAGCTGCCAGTCCTGAGAGGACCTTGGCCTCTGGCATTCCCTGTGTGTGCCCAGCACCTGTGCATCGCACCTGTCAAACCCAGGCTTCCTGGTCCCCCTGGGAGAGATGGTGGCTCGCAAGTGGGGATCAGGTTAGACATGTTTGCGAAGCAAAAATAGAAGGTCTCAGAGTGGGAGCGGGAAGATCTGGAAGGAACAAATAAGCAGGGGCCTCGGCTATAGAAGATAGAATGAGAGGAACCGGGCTGAGTGGAGAGCGGGGATTTAAGTTGTAGCAGAGGCTTTGGGCTGCCGCAGAGGGCGGGGAAGTTGGGAGAGGTCTTCGTGAAAACCAGGTAATTGCACTCACATCCCCTATCCCAGGCTCCGTGGCTCATCACCACTCAGGGCTAGTGCTACGAGCTGCCTATGGTTGGGAGTAAAGATGCCCCCTGGGCTGTGTATGGATGATTCAGGCCACTCATGCGACCAATGAGAGGTCTGGAGAGGGCCGTTACCCACACTGACCCTCTCTAAGCCGGTCTTGGCATCTGAGGGGAGTCCCCAGGATGGGTTGTAATTTAACCTCGTGGCTGCCCTGTGCCCCACGGAAGGATGAGAGAGGCCATGAGGAGGCAGTGGGTGGGTTTCTGGGCCCTGGAGAATCTGCAGCCTGCAGGGGAGATTGCTGAACCAGTGTCATCCTGGAGCCCCTTGAAGAATGGGGTCTTGTAGTTTTCTAACCTCCAGGGCAGCTGACCCCAGGAGGAGCTTGGCCTTTGCCTCTGTGAGCTACAGTGGAGACCCCGGGCCTATTCTAGTCTCAGCCATCAGCCGCAGTGCAGCCTCTCCTCTGCCCTTGGCTTACTAGAGCTAGACATCGGGGATGGTCAGTGGAGAGAGGCCCCTGTATCTTGGGGGTCAGTTTGTCCCAGGCTCCCCAGGCTGCTGTGTCAGAGGAGGATGAACTATTACTGCACTAGCCAAGAAGGAGAAGGCTAAAGATGGTGCCACAGGGGGTATGGTGGTGGGGGTGAGGTAGAGGGTGCTGCCTCTCTGCACAGAGCTCCTCAGAGCCTTCTTAAGGCCGCATCACAAAGCAGAGCTTTCAAGAACAGCAGCTACAGTGCTCTCCTCCCCCACCCCTTGACCTCCCTGGGGCAAGAGTACAAAAAGTTGAGGTTGTCCCTGAGGCCACCAAGAAACGCTTAATTGCTTTCTGAGAGAATTGTCACCTCCTTCTGGTTTCCTCCCCCTCTCAGCCTCTTCACCACCCGCAGGAGGCTCTTGCTTGGGGAACTGGGGCTGAAGACATGGCTCCCTGGCCGTGTCCCAAAGTAACCAGGGCTGTGTGCCGTGCAGCGCCTTGCTTCTCCAAATATATTGCTGCACCACCTTTGCTGAAAAAAAAAAGAGCCCTATGTTTTGGGGGAATAAATGCGCATTTTGCTGGGAGCCAGGTGCTCGTTGACAGCAGATGGATGGTGGCCCGGGCCAGCTGAGTCAGCCAGACTTCAGAGCAAGCAGTGTGAACCAAGACAGGGATGGGAGCCAGCCAAGGAAAGTGAAATACAGGGATATTTGAAGGCTCTCATCCCAGGAGTTTAGTCAGCACCTTGTACAGTTTGATTTAGGTCGGGGGGCCAAATAGAGGGATGTGTATTATGAAGGGCAGGCTAAAAATCAGTCACAGATTGACTCACGAATATATAATTGTTCAAATACGTTAGGTGCTTGTTTTTCACTTAACAGACTGAGACAGGCATTCCTGATTGGCCAGTGACTTTCTTCCACATGGTGATTCAGGGACCCAGGCTCTTCCCATCTTGGGGCCCTGCCCTTCCCTGGGGTCTCACTGCCACCACTGCCAGCTGGCAGAAGAGGAAGGAACGTAGGGAGGAAGCACCCCTGCTCCTCACTGCCTCAGCTCACAAAGGGCCACGTCTCTTCTGTTCACCTTCTGCTGGGGGAACTTGTCACGGGAACACATCTAGTCGCAAGGGCAGCTGAGAAATGTGATCTCTGCTCCCCAGTGGCCACTCTGCACTATGAAAGGGGAGTGGGGACAGCTAACCATCTTGGCTACATGACCTCAATCAAGGCATTTGGGTCATGGACCAAAAGAGAGAGTAACCCGTCCTGAATTCTAAGGTACTAGTGGGAGAACAGTCTGGGTCTTAAACTAGGGAGTCTTGCCTGAATAACTTGCCGTAAAGGGTTTCGCTTTATGCCGGGGCTTGGATGATCCAACAGCTTCAGAACTGGGCAGAAATACAGGGGCAGGTTAACGAACGGCCAACTTATACAGAACCTGGATAATTAGGCCTGAGAAGCTGTGCCATTCACGTCATTCTGTTTATAAATGGTGGTACCCAGACTTCCCAGTCTGAGCCCAGGATCTCAGGTCGCCAGCCAAGGCTGTGTTGCTGGAGAGGTGGACACCTCTGTGTGGAGGAGGGGCGTGGCCAGAGGGCAGGGTGAGGCTGCAAAGCCAAGGTTGTGGGTGAAATCAGAAGGGTGCCTTTTCCTCCCACCCTGGAGTCAACATAGATGCCCTGGAACTTTCCCTGTGCAGACACCTGTGTTAGGTATCCCTGCTTCATAAGAAATCACTATAATTTTTTTTAACTTTATTCAAATTAATATGAGGGTACAATATTTAGGTCACATTGTTCTCACTTGCAGGGCAAAGTTCCATTTGAGCCCCTCACCCAGGGGGCGTGTTATACACCCTCACAATGTGCACAGTAGGTGAGATCCTGCCTCCTGCCCTCCCTCCTCTGCCGTACCTCCTCCCCCTCCCGCTTCCCTCTACCCCTGAACTGGACTATAATAGTGTTTCTTTTTTTTCTTAGGAACATGTAATTGTTTATATATTGATTTCATATTAGTATGGAGTACATTGGATATTCATCTTTCCATTCTTGTGATACTTTACTAAGAAGAATGTATTTCAACCCCATTCAGGTACGTGTAAAAGACGTAAAGTCTCCATCTTTTTTAATGGCTGCATAATATTCCATGGTGTACATATACCACAATTTGTTGATCCATTCATGGCTTGACGGGCACTTTGATTGCTTCCATGACTTGGCAATTATGAATTGAGCCCCAATAAACATTCTAGTGCAAATGTCTTTTTGGTAAAATGATTTATGTTCTTCTGGGTAGATACCTACTAATGGGACTGTAGGGTCAAATTGAAGGTCTACATTTAGAGAGATCTTTGAGGATTCTCCATACTTCTCTCCAAAAGGGCTGTATTAGTTTGCAATCCCGCCAGCAGTATGGAAGTGTTCCCTTCTCTCCATATCCACACAAACAACTCACTATAAATTTAGCAGTTTAAAACAACACCCTTTATTAGTTTGCAGTTCTGTGAGGCATGCTTAACTGGGTCTCTGCTTAGGGTGTCTCAAGGCCAAAATCAAGGTATTAGACAGTCTGAGCGCTCACTTGGGGGCACTAGGGAAGAATCTAGAAGCTGCTCTCAGACCTTTTCTATGTAGCCCCCACCCCCAATCTCTAAAGCCAGTTATAGTGCATCCAATTCTTGTGCTAAAATCTCTCAGCCTTCCCTTCTTGTCATTAGATCAAGTCCACTCAGATAATAATTCTACTTGAAGATCAACTGGTTAGTAACTTTAGTTATACAGTACGCCCCTTTTGCCATATAGTTAAATAATATAATATAATATAATATAATATAATATAATATAATATAATATAATATAATATAATATAATATAATATGATATAATATGATCAAGGGAGTAACGTCCAAGAACAGAAATCTTGGAGTCCATAAGAATTCCGCTTTCTTGGCTCGACGCCTGTAGCTGAGCAGCTAGGGCACCAGCCACATTCACCTGAGCTGGTGGGTTTGAATCCAGCCTGGGCCAACTATACCCAAAAAATAGCCGGGTGTTGTGGCAGGTGCCTCTAGTCCCAGCTACTTTGGAGGCTGAGGCAAGAGAATTGCTTAAGACCAAGAGTTTGAGGTTGCTGTGAACTGTAACGCCATGGCACTCTACTGAGGGCAAAATAGTGAGACTCTGTCTCTTAAAAAAAAAAAAAAAGAACTCTGCTTTCCACAGAGCCTGAGGCTTTGGGTCTGGGACCTAGAGGATGCACTTTGGAGCCCAAGAGACTTTTTGTCTTCTGGAGCTGCCCCACTATGGTGGGGTGAGGTTGACCAATGGGTCTGACCCCAGCCAGCTCTTGCCCTATATACGAGATATCTAGGAACACAGGGGAAATGGCCCATCCCTTGCAGGATCCTTTATCTTATCCAAAGACAAAATTATGACAAATTTAGTTTAAATATCTTAATTGGCTTTTATCTGGGATTCTAGAGTTGGGCAACACCTATTCTATAGAATGAGTGTTCAGATAAGCTGAGAAGGGGAGGTTGGCTTTGAAAGCAGAAACAGAACAAATGGCAGATTCCAAAGTTATTGTCCTTTGTACAGGTTAGAGCAGAGGGGACTTCCTTATCTTGCCGGCTAAAACCGGCCTGCACGGGGGATTTGGCTTTTTATCTCTTGAGGATCTCCTGATTTCTTGGAATGTCACATAAGCAACTTAGTTTCATCTCAGTGACATGGAACGTCATTCAGCCTAAGTAACTCCAGTTTGGTTTGGTCTGTTGGGCCCAGTGCAGGAGCTCAGTCCAAACCAGTGGTCTATGGTCTCAAGGTCTCATAGACACCAGACCCGAGGAGATCAAAAGAAATATAGCCTGAGCTATAGGGAGCTATATAGCCTGGAGCCACTCGTAGGGAGCTCCCCCACGAGGGGCCCCAGCCTGCTCCCCAACTCCCCTGCCCTTGAAGTCAGTTCTCCTGCCCTGAAGAGAGCCCCAGAGTTCTCTAGTCTCCCCACCCTCTTGCCTGTCCCTACCTTCTTACCCCCCTTAGAGGAGCAGGCCCCGGGCACAGTGACCTCAGGACTTGGCAGCTTCCTGAGTACTCCTTGGGCCACCTCCTGGCCACACAGATGGTGCCCAGCCAAGAGAGGCAACTCCTGCTCTGTCTCCTGTAGGTGGCCTGATACTGGGGAGTGAGAGAGGAACAGGAGGATTCTGCTCAGGGGCATCCTGCCACAGCGCCACCCACTGACCTGCCGGTCTGCTGGCTCCTGGATTCCTTGAGGGTCTGCCCTGAACACACTCCAGGGCTTTCCTTAACTCGCTGCTAGCACTTTCAGTGCCTGCTCTTGGTAGCAAGGCCAAGTGGGGAGCCTCCCTGGCCCCTACCTGGGCCCTTCTCTCCTGCAGTTACACAAGAGTGCAAGCACCCGCAGCAAAAAACACTAAAAATATTTTCTTAGCTGCAAGGGCTCTCCCAGGCCCGCACAGCAGAAGGACCCTTTGTGCAGCTCCCTGCTCCTTCCCACCCATGAGCTGATGTCTCAGCCCCACCTCAGATTCAACCCTGGCCTTACCCTCTTATTGGCAAGCCTCAGGTCCTGAGGGATTTGAAGAGGGGCTCCTCTTTGCAGCCAGGTGCCTTAATTCAAAGCTCCCATGTGAAGCCATCTGTCTGGTCTTGTGGCCTTTCCTTTCCCCTGGGACACCATGGTAAGCGGTAAGAGGTGTGGCAGGACTTTCTGCAGGCCGCAAGAAAAGGGCCGTGGGTGGGGGTGGGGTGGCTGGAGAGCCACAGCAGAGCTCAGGGGTCTGCAGGGCCCAGGTGCTGACTGCAGAGCCAGCCGGAGGGGTTTAGCACAGAAAGGTAGTGACACTGCTGTGCCTGGGTGTGTTGGCCCTTTCCTGCGTGTCAAAGCCAAAAGGAAGGTGTCCACGGCCCACCCAGATGGCCAGTTGTCGTCTATACACCCTGTGGTGTACTGAGGGTGTGGGGAATAATGTCCATTTGTCAGGCACCAAGTTAGGTGATGGGAACATGATGGCCAACCCCACTGATGACTGGGGTGTGGCTGGGAGGGGCGTGGGGGAGACCCCGGGGCTGGCCCTGCCAAGCAGTCAGGATTCCTCCTGGGGTGATGGGAAGCCACTGGAGGGCTTTGCCAGTGACGGGCCAGGACCACATCAGGAGGACAACTCTAGCCACAGAAATAGGAGATAGTCTGTAGTGGAGAGGCCAGGGATCCCTGCTGGGACTCCAGAGGGAGGATGACAGAGGCTGGCGAATCAGAACCCCCCCCCTCAAGTACCAACAAACCAACAATCCACTATTGAGTCCACCATGAAAATGAGGAGATTTGCCTTTTGCCAAATCTGATTTGGCCCCAAGCAACTCTGTCAAAGGAGAGGTTTGTCTTACACGCCCTGTCTCTAGCCTTCTCATCCTGTCTCTAAGCGTTTGATCTCTGAACAGGCCACTGCTCCCCTCGCCTCCTGGGACCCCATCCTCTTCATGTCCTCAAGCCTCTGCTCTATTCCTCTCTTCCTCCTGCCCACCCCACGTGGTATGTTTTCCCCGGGGCTCTCAGAGCTCAGGCCCTTCGCTGGGCTCCTTTCTGGAGAAAAGAAGGAAGAGCTGAGTTGAGGACAAGCACTGGAGAGGCCGCAGCCTGTGCCCAATGCTGACCAAAGGGCTCTGGCTGGGGGCGGTGGGGCAGGTCACCAGCAGCCCTCCCCAACTCACACTCCCCAGGTGTGACGTTGGGTAAAACCTGGAGGTGGGGGTTGGCACCTCTTTATCAGGTGGGACCACACCCCTCCTGGGTGGCCTGGGGAGGTTTAGCCTGCAGGAAGCAACAGGGAGCCTTGGGAAAAATCCACAGCCACACCTGTTGCTCACCAGAAACCTTTTCTCTTTGTGGGTGTGGCCCTTCCATCCTGAGGTCCCAGGGGAACCATACAGCCCACCCACACTGCGGCCGCTTTTGGAAACAATTCCTTTGGCTTCCTTCTTTCCTTCCATAGGACCAAGGAGCCACCTACATCCACCTGACCAGCACAACCCAAGGGAGCCAGCCTTTATCCCGGCCTCTCCTGGGCTCAAAAGAATGTGGATCACAATAGGTAGGGTTAGATTACTTGGGCCAGCGGCTCACTTTGCAGATGGAGAAACTGGGGCTTGGGGAAGGGCAGTGGCCTAGGGCCATGAGGCCGGTCCAGGACACAGTGGGACTGACAACTAGGACACCTGACCTCCCCAGCCACCACTGTTCTCCTCACACTGTAAACCCCTTCTACGACGTGATCACGTAATACAGTCAGAGGAGTAACTCCAGGGCAAGGCTGGAGTCCATGGGACCAGCTTGGAATTCTGCCTTCCACAGTGCTTGAGGCTCGTGTCCCTCCCCACTTTCCAGGACCCCTGGCAGCTCCTGGGGGTGTTCACCATTGACTGCTCTTCCTCATTCAGGGAGACTCAACCACAATCCCCAGTAGGTGAGTTATAACTGTCTACCTGGAGGGCAAACGGGCTCATGGCCTCTCCCCTTCTGAAGAGAAGTACCTCCTGGCTCCCAACTGGCCCAGACCCACAGGTCTCAGCCTGTGTTTTCATGTTCCAGGAAAGGACTGAGATTCTTGCAGGAAGCCAGAGAGGAGGTGGCCAAGAACTTGGCTGTTCTAATTACAGGTGACCCTTCAACCAGGAACCCCCCGCCCCCACTCTCTTCTTGCATTTCTGCCTGGTTCCTTCTCTGACATCATTCATTCAGTAAATAGTTATTGATAACACATTGAAGATACTGGGGTGAGCAAGAGTGGGATGTAAGGTGGCAGAAATGAGTCAGATGTGAACCTTGACTGCCCAACACTCAGTATCTGGTTGGAAAGAAAAGAAGGGTGCACAAAACCAGTGGGCTCCTGTCCAAGTTCTGAAACTCATGAGTTTGGGAACCGTAGCTAAGTCAGCTAACCCTTATGATTCCTAGTCTGTTTGCCTGAAAGATGGAATGATACTCCTGGTTGTCAGCGAGAGACTGACCATACACATGGGCAGTGGCCAGACCAGATACAAAAATAGAACTCTGACCCACAATCTGTGGCAACCATCCCAGGACGCCAGTCCGCTGTCTGCAAGTCCGACTTGCAGGAAGTTAGACCATAAGCTCCAACAGCTGGTCCAGGGAGCCAAACAATTGGCCCAGTGTGGCCAGGACTGGATCTGTAACTGACGATTTCTCTAATTCTCATCCCTGCTTCCAACTTGTCCTCATTTCCAAGAAAAAGCCAAATATGCCTCCCTGACCAGTCCCACAGGACACCCCACTTCTAGTTAGCTGGCTCCTGCCCCCACAGACTGACAGCCTCTGTCAGGCACACCTTTCTTCCCACTCTTGATCTTCCCCACACCTCTGCCTGCCTCTGAGTCCCTGTCAAACACAAGCTCTGGTGCCACCCCCTTGCAAGCTCTGAATCACAAACTTTGCCTGTCCTCATTTGGCTGGTCTGCCTTTATCTCCACTGTGGCGTCAGAGGATTCAGAGAATGTGTAAGAGGTGGGTGAAAAGTCCTGAACCCCAGGATTGTCAGGTGGAAAGGTTCAAGGTCAGTACCAGAGGAGATGTCCAGAGAATGGGAGTATCCAGGGCCTGTATATCCCCATGTGAGCTTACTCCAGGCCCCTGATCCGAGCTCTGACAGGGACGGCAGGTGAGCCCCGTAGGACAGGCCCCTGCACCTTTCCACTAGAAGTGCCAGGTGCGGCAAAGGCGGCAAGTAGATAGGAGAAGGTGGGGACCAGGCTACCAGGGACTGCTGGGGTGGGTTCTCTGTGCCTGTTTCAACCATCCCTTCCCTTCAGACCACCTGTAGGTACATGTCCAGAACCTGGAGGGACACCTCTGAAGTCCCCAGGCCCAGGGCCATGCCCTCAAGAGCACAGGATGATTACAGGGCAAGGGGAGCTAAAGCCTCAGTTTTATTGTGGTAGAAACCTAGGGTGTGATGCATCAAGGGTCTTATGGGGAATTATGTCACAACACAGAGTAGAAAGTATCCTTGTCTCCCTCCATGCCTTTTTCACAATCTTCTGCCTCCCCAGAAGTGTTCCAGAGACTGCAGAGGGTGTGAGCACTTCCAAACTCAGTGTACCCTGGAGAGAGGTTGGCTGCCCCCCCCCCCCGGCCTCACCCTCTCTTGCTTAGGCTACCCCTCTGGTCTCCTAAGGGGTCTCCAGCCTCCTGACTTATCAATCCATTCTCTATGAGACCACCAGCAGGATCTTTCGAGAACACAACACTAAAAACCACCAGGAGCTCAGTGTATCATAGAAAGGCCTTCAGTGTCAGCGCCAACCCACCACGCCAACTTTATCTTCCATCACTCCCTTCCTCTCTCACCCACAGGGCCCCAGCCACATCAAACTACTCCCCATTTTTATCTGACTCTAAGTGTCAGAGTAAAGGGTATGTGCTTGTGTGTGCTTAGACCCACAGAGGACTGACCCTGCCTCATACCTGCCTCCCAGGTCCAGGCTCTGCTACTTCCAGCATCTTCCGTGCCTTGCACACGATGGTTAGGCATGCAGAATCCAGAGAGAGGCAGACTGGGCTTAAATCCTGCCTCCACTGCTAACCAGTTATGTTCTTTGGCCATAAATACGGCCATCTATGAAATGGACGTAATAATAATTTCCGCCTTGTAGGGTTATTGTGAGAATTCAAGAGACTGGTGCATATAAAAAACTGTGCCCAGCGCCTGGCAAGTGGGAAATAAATGTTCAGGAGATGCTGCTGGTTACTTCCTTTTAGGTGCTTCCCATTCCATCCAGAGGACTCTGTTTCTCCCTTTTCTGCTCTCAACTAAGGCAGAGATGCTGCATTGGAAACTGAGTTTAGTAAAATGCAGAGACGTGACCGCAGACCCCATCTAGGCCAAGCTCCATATTTTACAAACAAGATAATGAAGACCCTGAGATTAGAAATGGCTTTCTTAAGGTCACATGGTCATTGGTGTTGCAAGACAGGGCCTGGAACCCTGTGCTCTTTGCATAGTCTTTGCACCAGAGCAGCCCACATCCATTGATTGCCTTACTTTTATTTCCCTCTAGAAATATCATAATAATATCAAGTCAAATGCTGTCCTCATTGTTTATAGGCACAGGGAGAGGGCACTCTGGGGAAGGGGTTTGGGTTAGCTGCCTCCCTGAGGATTCATGACAGAAGGTTCAAAAAAAGTGATGCTTCCTGATTAAGGGAATCAAAATAGATGAAAACCAGGATGGGCTGTATGCTTTGGTGGCAAATGACCTCTGGGTTGCTTCTGGAAGGGTCTGCTGCTCACCCTGTAAGTTGACTCTGTGTTGCCTGGAGTCCTCAGCTGAAGGCGCAGGGACCCCCAGGCCTCAGCTGGTGTGACTGAGATGCCATTGAGTCAGGGAAATGAGGTCCAGGATAAGTGGGAGGGTCTCTTGGGTCTGAGTGGGCTCCTCTGTCACCTGGGAAGAAGAAGAAAGACGGCTGCAGGGATCCACCAATAAGGCTGAACCCTTTGTCCTGGCCCTGGGGACAATCCCTGGGGCTGAGAAGCCAAGATCTGCAGAATTATCCTTGGGTCCTCAGGAAGGTGCTGACATACTGTTAATAAAACAAACTAAACATCTTCCTTATGAACTGAACATCCAGAGATCCCAGATACAAGGGGGAATTGGAACAAGGTGGTTCACATGTTCCACCCCTTAATTTCAAAACACAGTCCCAGGAAATCAGCCCTGCTGATTAGGGCAGGGCCTTTGGACGTGCTCTCAAGGGAGGACACAGGTAAGCCTGTCTGCCCCTGTCTCCACTGGCCAGGCCAGAGCCGCCCCACACAGGAGTGCAGCTCCAAGGTTTGGGGGGTGGGGTGCCTGGACCGACAGGGACTCAGCCCCCATGTTGGTCCTTGGATGAGGTTCCCACCCTTTCAGTAGGTGGTAGGAGCTTTCTCGCCACCATCAAGCTCTCTGTTCCAGCCCTTGTTTTCAGAGTCCTTCTGTGTCCCTGGGAGATTAGTCATTTGGTCCTTCTCCCATGGATGAGGATGAAGACAACCCTGTCTCTGCCCCCCACACCCCCCAGCCACAAGTCCTCTCAAAGAGCATAGCCTCCCTGAGAGTCAACTCACTTTCCCTCTATCTAGATGGTCCCCCCTTCCACAATCCCACCCCACTTCCACCACGCTCCTGCCCTCCTGCCCCTCCCTCAAAGAACCCTGTGGTAAAAAATTGGGGCCATGGAGCCAGAGCATCTTGGCATTTCACTCCTGTCTGCCCGCCTGCTAAATATACATCTCAGAGGAGCAGGGAAGGAACCACCACGCCACAGATGTAATTAACTCTTCTGCCTCCAGCAGCCTGGCCAGCCAGGGAGGAAGGACCCCTGCCCAGGGTCTGCTGGGGGCAGGAGGGCCCAGCCCCTTACACCAGGCTGGGAGGACAGGGGCCTAGGGTTTGGAGAAAGGGCTGGTCTCACTGCCCCTCCCACCTATCCCACCCCACTGCCCAAAGGAGGAACTGAGTCAGAGGAGGGCAAGTGGGGCTCCGATGCTCAAATGTTATGGCAGGCACCTGGTGAGGTCAGGCCCCAGTCCACTTTCTCCAGAAAGAACTGAAGGCGGCACTCTCTCTCCTTCCGAGAGAAGGGAGGGGGTAGGCAGGCAGCCCCCCTTCTCCCAGGGTGGGCCCCCTTTCAGGCCTCCTGAGTAGAGGTGTGCAGGCCTGGACAGGGGAGGCTGCTCCGATTACCTGCCACCCTCACCTTTCCCTTCCTGGGTGGCGGCCCCCCGAGAGGACCCCAACCTACCCCTGCCTGGGCAACTGTCCCAAGGGTGCCCAGAGGCTCACCAGGTGCCGCCAACTAGGGAGAGCTAGGGCTGAGATAAGGGCACAGGACTCTCCCTCCTGCTTTGGGGTAAAAGGAAGGAAGGCAGCTCTAACCAGTGTCTCCAGGAACAGTGCTGGCAGGTGGCAGGCCTGATGGCGCTCACCCTTGCCCCCACCTCCCTGCGGGCTGTGGCAATCCCCCCATCCCAACGCCTTCCTGGCCCCTTTCCCCATCCTTCCAGGTGGAGTTGCCCAGCCAAGGTTCAAGCTCCCTTGAAGAGCAGGGTGCCCACGTGCCTGCCACGGACAGGAAGTGGAGCCGGCAGGACCCCCTATACTGACTGAGAGCTGGGAACTCTGGATGAGGCAGGCCAAACTCCCCAGAGTGGGGGAGCCAGCGGGAAGCACTGGCAATACCTGCCAGTGGACAGGGTGTGGGGAGAGGAGGTGAAAGGGCTGGGCCATGCCCAGGAAGCCACCAGAGCAAGCTGAGAAAACCCAGGCTGGCCAACCCCAGTGTGGCACCCATGGTTTCAGGGCAGAGGAGAGTGACAACAGGCACAGCTGAGCCATCCATCAACCTACTCTGCACTTGTTATGGGCCTGGGGGCGGGCATGACTTCTTTGTAAAGACTTGGATTTTCCTATAAATCCAATATAAAGGTCTACCCTCCAGCGCCAGTCCTGCCCATCAGGCAGCTGTCCTGCAGCGCCCCCTGCTGTCTGAGCTGCCAGGGACAGGCATGAGATCCTCCCAGGAGCTCGACTCCCGGTTGACAAGGAGGCAGGGGAGGCAGGATTTCCAGGACACCCCCATGCCAAAGGCTGTCTGTGTTCCCTGCCAGCGCCCGCCAACCAAGGAGCTCAGTGTTTAATTTAGAAAATGTGGTCTTACTCTCTGGGGGACCCGTCCCCTGGGTCAGGGGTGTTGAACAGACTGTGCAGAATCCTCTCCTGGGATTGAGAGACCATTCCTAGGCTGGGCATGGAGAGAGAGAGGAGCCTTGTCACCTTGTTGGAATCAGGGGACAACAGGTCTATGGTCTTGCACTCCTAGGAGGTAGACAATAGCTATGGGTCCCTTTTCTCCAACTAGCAATCTTTCTTTTTCGAACCAAAATAGTGGGGGAAGGGAAGCGTAGTAGAGCCCCCTCCAAGGGAAAACAAAGGTGAGAGGGGACATCAGAGACAGCGCCCAGGGTGGGGCCTGAGATCACCCCCGGGAAGCCACCTGGGTGTGTTGATACCCATTCGAGAGAGAAAAAGAAACAAGTGCTTAGAAGGAGGAAGGAGGAGTCTGCAGCAGTAATGCTGGAAACCTCTGTGAACTTAGAAAACACTCTCAGAGCAGAAGTGATAGCAACCCAGACAGCCTGGCGTCTACCCTAAGAACATCCTGCCGGAGAATAATCCAGAGTGGCCAAGGGAAGAGGACAGCAGCGACCCAACTGTGGTTAATACAGGAGCATTTTCTGAATGAAATGACACTCTCTGTGGAAGATGTACAGCCAGGGAAGGGTCTTAGAGAAAGAACCGCTCCCGGTAGCTCTTTAACAGTGTTCACTACTTCAGAAACTTCAAGGTCATCCGAGCATCTCAGAAGAAAGGAAAGATCATGTTTAAAGAGACAAGAGTGGGGTGGGCACCGTGGCTGATGCCTGTAACCCTAGCACTCTGGAAAGCAGAGGTGATGGTGGCACCCGTAGCTCAGTGGGTAGGGCGCCAGCCACATACACTGAGGCTAGAGGGTTCGAATCCGGCCCCGGGCCAGTTAAAGCAACAATGACAACTGCAACAGAAAAATAGCCGGGCATTGTGGTGGGCCCCTGTGGTACCAGCTACTTGGGAGGCTGAGGCAAGAGAATCACTTAAGCCCAACAATTTGAGGTTGTTGTGAGCTGTGACGCCACGGCACTCTACCCAGCTTGAGAGACAGAGTCTCAGGGCAACAGCTTGAGACTCTGTCTCAAAAAAACAAAACAAAACAACAAAAAGCAGAGGCAAGAGGATCCTTTGAGCTCAAAAGTTCAAGACTTTTGTGCAAGAGCGAGACCCCGTCTCTACTAAATATAGAAAAACTAGCCAGGCATTGTTTCAGGCATCTGTAGTCCCAGCTACAAGGGAGACTGATGCAGGAGAATCATGTAAGCCCTGGAGTTTAAGGTTGCACTGAGCTAGGCTGAGGCCATGGTACTCTAGCCTGGGTGATAGAGTGAGACCCTGTCTTGGAAAAAAAAGATAGATAAAAGCCTGGCTTTGAATGTCGTTGCACCAGCCAGGAAGAAGAGAAAGGTAGGGACATTTCATATACAGCTAAGAGACAAATTACTTTCATCAGAGATGGGATATATAGCCAAGTTAATGTTTCTCTTTAAAATGCCCATAGTAGGCTCGGCACCTGTGGCTCAACGGGCTAAGGCGCCAGCCACGTACACCTGAGCTGGCGGGTTCGAATCCAGCCCGGGCCCACCAAACAAAAATGATGGCTGCAACCAAAAAAATGGCCGGGCGTTGTGGCGGGCACCTGTAGTCCCAGCTACTTGGGAGGCAGAGGCAGGAGACTCTCTTGAGCCCAGGAATTGGAGGTTGCTGTGAGCTGTGTTGCCACGGCACTCTGTTCAGGGTGACAGCTTGAG
>CAUYRH010085445.1:0-13226 GCA_963574655.1 Perodicticus potto
GTATTTTTTCCCCCTTTTTTTTTAATTACACCCATTTGGTCTATTATTTAAACAAAAAACAGCCAAAAAAAAAAAAAAAAAAAAAAAAGGAAAAAAGAAACTAAATATAATATAAACTCTTCCTATCCTCTGCTCAAAAATGTTTAAGGTGTTTCTACATTAAGCTGTCTGAAAAAATGAATTATTTCTTGTTAAGATTGCAAATGATGGCATTTGCCATGTTAAAAATAAAAATAGTAGAGCAGAAAAGTTAGAAAAAGTGGAATTTAGATAAATTAGAAGATGTGAATGGATGCAAGCGGTTGCATACAGAAAAGACAATACAGGTCAGGAAGAAACAAAAACAAATTCTCTAAGACATGTTTTACAGCATGAAGAAAACACTGTGAAATTGAGCTTAGGAGAGAAAGGGAAGGGGGTACCAGAAAGATGTGGGGAAAAATCAATGGAAGGATAAAGGATTTGGAGAGAGAGAGAGAGAGAGAGAAATACAGACTTTGAAGCACCCTGCTGGCAATTGTTAATTTCCAGGAATTCCATGAGTGACTTGATTGAACAGAGAAGTTAAGTGATTTTTTCTGAGTCACACAGCTTAGAAGTAGAAAAGCCAGGATTTGAATCGAGGATGAATGTGACCTCAATTTTGATGACTTCGGCAACAACTCAGTGAAATCCAGCTGAATCCACTTAATATTCAGTTTGATAGAATTATATATGTATATATGAAGATATAGGCATCTATATATAATTTAAATGAAAAGATCAAAATAATGCACATCCTCTATAACCTGGCTAAAATAAGATTTTTTAGATTCTGGTAGCACCTGTGGCTCAAAGGAGTAGGGTGTCAGCCCCACATACCGGAGGTGGTGGGTTCAAACCCAGTCCCAGCCAAAAACTGCAAAAAAAAAAAAAAAAGATTTGTTAGATTCTAAAAACTATCAGCTCCTGCACAAAATCAAACTTCTACCACTCAAGGTAATTAACAGACCAGCATGGGCTCATTTTAATTCCCAGGTTAAAAAAAAAAAAAAAAATATATATATATATATATATATATATATATGTTTGCTAGTTGTTATTTTATAACTCTAACTCTTTCATTTATCTGATGCATTATCCTTTTACAAAATTGTGTCATGGACATACATATGCAATATATCATATGTTGTATTTATTATACAATTGCGTTATTCTCCCCACCCCAAGAAAAGATGTAGACATAAATGAGGAACATTGTCACATTTTGCCCCCTGTAGATGTGACGTTGTCTTGTTCCCTCAGATAATTCTGTTTGAAGAGCTCTCTCTGTCTAGATTTTAGCTTCTCTAAATGAGTTTTGAGGGTGATTTATAAATTACAATGCACAATATAATGCTCATTTCTACTGTGAAAGACGAGTTGGAAGAAGAATGGGATCTGGGGGGTTTTCAATGTAATCCATGGTCTTGGTAACTCAGTCCACAACGTTCAAAATGGAGAGTTAGAGCTGTTTCCAGAAGGGCACAGCCAGACTCAGGGGCCCTGCAGGTATTCTTGTTAGGAAGGGCCCACCCATTTTTATTATATTAAGGGAAGCAGTCATTTTTATCAAAAAGACACCTGCACATCAATGCTTATTGCAACACAACTCACAATTCCAAAGATGTAGAATCAACTTAAGAGCTCTTGAGAATGAGCAGATTAACACAATGTGGTACGGATACACCATGGACTACTAGTTGGTCATAAAAAGAATGGTGAACTAATATCTCTTCTAACAACCTGGATGGAAGTGGAGCCCATTCTTCTAAGTGAAGTATCACAAGAATGGAAAAACAAACATCACATGTACTTGCCATTAAATTGGAACTAATTGATCAACACCCAAGTTCACTCTTGGAAGTAAAATTCACCAAAAGCAAGCAGGTGGGAGGGGCATGAACGAAGGGGTGGAGTCACACCTAACAGGTGCAACGGGCACTATCCAGGGAAGGGACACACTTATAACTTTGACCCAAACTATGCAAAAGTAACTCATGTCACCAAAGCATTTGTACCCTTTGTAATCTTTGGAAACATCTTTTAAACTAATTGTTTTTCTTAATCAGTGGTGCCAAGTGTAGGTCCAGTTTCAGTCTTTAACATGGAGCGAACGGAGGAGGAAGGGCAGTTGGCGGGAAACTCACCGGATGTGAACAAGGGGAGGATGTTGAGCACGCCCCCTAGGGGAAGGGCTTGACTACAGCTTGAACTTTGCTTTGGAAATGAGAACATTGTAACCTGAAAATTTGTACCCTCATATTAATTTAAAATAAAAAAATAAAAAATTTTAATTGTGGGTAGTATAGGGTTGTGTAGGAGACTGAATACCAGGCTTATAGAAGCAGCCACAGGCTCTGGAAGCAAGACAATCTCCTAGCCAGTGTGGAGATGTTTTACAGCCTAGGGACAAGGCCTCAAGCAGCTGCATTCGTTAATGAGATAAGATCAGTAGCTGGTTAGCAAGCAAATGTTATATTTTATAACATTTGCAGGGCAACAGGATGAGAGTGGAGCTCTTGTGGAAAGAACACTTAGCAACCATTAAACATGTGACCCTACCACATGGACCCCCACTCCTGTTGTATCAAGCTTCGATAAAAGGCCAAGAGAGAGGTTTCTCTGGGCTCTTGGAAAACAGACAGAAAGCCCACCTCTTGCAGGCAGGTACCTTCAATCCGTGTCCTGACTGTTTTTATTTGTGCAGTGAGAGGGTGCCACAGCAGGCACCAACAGGCTTGGGTTGGGCTGAGAGGCTCACCATGACCTCATGACTATTGGATTTAAGCCCAATTCCTGCCTTTATCAGAACTGGGTTGCCAGACACAACCCCATCACAGGGGTGTCCACAAGGTGCCCCAAATTTCAAAGAAATGAACCCTCCCACCTCACAAGATGTGTTTGTTCTGCCCATCCTACTCTGGTGCTCCTGGGAGAAGCATTGTCATCTCAGGAGAGGGATCTTCAAACACAGGGAGAAAACTCTTCTGTCATACCCGTCTTTATCTTGCCTTCTTCCCTTTTCTTTCTTCTGACACCTTTCTATCTCTTATCTTCATTCCTTTGAGAATCTATCTATTCCTTTTACTTCTTCTCACTGCCAACATTTCTCCTTATCCCTTTCCTAAATACAGTGGACAAATCTATTTTTTAACATTCTATATAGATTCTTGATATTATCTCAATGACGGAACTGCTTCCTTAAGCCATAAGCAATCTATATGCTGACATATTGATACACACAGCCAACTTGATTTTGTAGCCACGTCTAAGTAGCTTCAAGGGAAAATTAACATGTAGATGTTTAAGTTTGCTGTCAAAATCACCTTTTCTTGAGAAGGAGGCTCATCCTATAATTCAGGGAATTGCTTGTGTGAGTGGCTGAAAGTTGCTTCATCTTAAAAAAAATAGAAAAGAAAAAGAAAGAAATTCCTTTTCATAGACACATTGGAATAAACTGCTCAAGCATGGTATTATATAATACAACCTACTGCCTTCTTCCTTTCTTTTGATAATAGGTTTTTACAGTATTTTGAGAGCAAAACATGTCCTTTTGTGCCTTTACTAAGAAACCAATTTACTTTACAACTTTTGCTAAATAGTCTGAAGCCAGTACAAGTTTCTAAGTTAGCTCATTTATTGAGATGGTGTGTTCCAGATGTGTTCTGTGCCCATTTATACCTGACAGGTGATAATATTGCCAAAAAGTTCCCTAAGTGGTCCATCAAGAGTGGATTGATAAAAGTAGTATACTGACATCATTGCTAATTCAAAATTTCCCTCAAATTAAGCCATAAAATTTGAATTAACAAGTGTCTAGATGAAATGCCCATAAAATATATGGGCATTATATTTGGATGTTTATAGCATATTAGGAATCGTTTTTCCCTTCAACCTTAAGAACATGGAGGCAATAAAATATGAAAAGAATTTGAATCATCTCATCACATCAAAGATAAAGAAATCAGCAGAATGTATTTTCAGGGAGTTATAAAATGTTGATGCATTTGGGTTCATTTCAAAGGCCAATATGTTTAGTATAATTTCTACAAGATTATTTTATATTTATCTAGATGTGTGCATTATAATTTTCTGAACTGTTCTTCCATCTCAATGTAAGAGAGATTGAGGAAAATAGAAACTAAATGTGGTGAAAAGAGGCATGGAATTTTAGCGACCATCCATAGTGCTCATTTTGAACCAGGCTCTGCGAATGTCACATGTCAGCTCTTTAAGAAGCTACAAATAGCTTTAATTCAGAGGAAGGCACAAGACAAGCTTCTCCAGCAAGTATTTCCACATGTGAGGAAAGAAAATAACTATCCTGCCAACTGTGGCTGTCTTAATTAGCATCCTTCTGAATTGGGTGGATTTTTCACTCCATGTTCTAAAGATTCCACTGACTTTGAAAATGTCATTCAAGTTCACTATATCCCATTCCTACTTTCTTTGACAAAATCTTTTTTTGGCGTGTTACTGTGCATCCTTGTTTGAAGGGGAGAAGGGGAAAGTCAGGAAATAAGGATTTCTGATCCTTAGTATTAATTATTGTACCCATTTTCCAGAGAAAAAATTCTACCTATATATCAATCTGCCTGTCTCTGTTTCTCTATCTATGTATCTATCCAACCATCTCATCTATTTATCCATCCATCTTATCTATCTACCTACCTACCCATCCATCTCATCTATCCTTCCTATCTATCTATCTATCTATCTATCTATCTATCTATCTATCTATCTATCCATCCTCTACCCACCTAATCTATCTATCCATCCATCCTCTATCTATCCAGTTAATCTATCTATCTATCAATCCATCATCTATCTATCATCTATCTATCCATCTTGTCTATCTATCTATCTATCCATCCATCCATCCATCCATCCATCCATCTGCCTATCTATCTATGTATCTATCCATCTATTGTCTATCTATCATCTAGCTATCTAGCTATCATCTCTCTATTATCTATCCACCTATTCTATCATCTATCCACCGGATTCTATGTATTATCCATCTATCTATCCAAACATCTATCTATCTATCTATCCATCCATCCATCCATCTATCCATCCATCCATCTCTTGTATCTATCTATCTATCTATCCATCCATCCATCCATCCATCCATCTATCCATCTCTTGTATCTATCTATCCATCCATCCATCTATCCATCTATCTATCCATCCATCCATCCATCCATCCATCCATCCATCCATCTATCCATCCATCCATCTCTTGTATCTATCTATCTATCTATCTATCTATCTATCTATCTATCTATCCATCCATCCATCCATCTATCCATCTCTTGTATCTATCTATCCATCCATCTCTTGTATCTATCTATCTTGTATCCATCTCTTGTATCTATCTATTCTTTCTATCTATCCATCCATCCATCTCTTGTATCTGTCCATCCATCTATCTATCTATCTATCCATCCATCCATCTATCTATCTTATCTATCTATCTATCTATCTATCTATCTATCTATCCATCCATCCACTTATATTTCTATCAATTCATCTATCTATCTACCTACCTACCTATCTATCCATCCATCCCATCTATCTAGCTATCTATTGATAGTCTGCACAGCAGAGCTGTCACTAAACCTAGATCTCATGAGAGTCATCAGAAGGAACTGCATAATTTGATTAACAATGAACGCTGGAGTCATGAGTGGTGGGACATTGGAAGGAGAGTCATACAATCTCTCTCAGTCCCCCATGTTTGCTCCTCATCCCTAGACATGGAAGGAAGCCTTTCCCTTGATCATAAGCAGGTTTACATTGGAGTTTATTAAGAAATAACTGGTATTTGGAACACTTTCCAATGGTAAGATGGAACACAACTGATCAATCCCCCAAATGAATTTTTCTGCTTTCAGGGATTTATAGAAACTATTTCATCTGGATTTGATGAAATTTTGAAGGTGGTGGACACCTGGGCAGAAGAAAGTGGTTTCTCTTACCAGACATTTAAAGATAGGAAAGCCAACAGCTAGAGGAGGGGATATTTGGCATAGATATGAGATGTTTGAACATGAAAAGGAAAAAGGAAAAGGAAAGATAGCCCCAGAAAAAGTGTTATTTTTATCAGCATCACCCTTTACTGTGAAACAGAGAAAGAGAGAGAGAGAGAGAGAGAGAAAAGGAGCTGGGGGCAGAGAGAGAGATCAGTTCCCTTTAGTCCTCATATTTACGACCCATAAAGGAGCTGGGGAAATTTCACCCCAAAGCACAACTCCTCGGTTCGAAAAAGCATTTCACACTAAAGTCTTTTAGAGGTCAATATGCCCTTGGTTCACGCCTGTAATCCCAGCACTGTGGGAGGCTGAGGAGGGAGAACTGGTTGAGGTCAGGAGTCCGAGACTCACCTGAGCGACAGTGAGACCCCGACTCATGAAAAAAACGGAAAATCCCAGACAGGTGCCACAGCCCGAGTCTGAGTTTGCAGTGAGCTATGACACCACGGCACTCTGCTCAGGGCACAGGTGGGACTCTGTCTCAACAACAACAACAAAAAAACGAGGTCGGTGCTGCCTGCGGCTCAAGGAGCAGGGCATCGGACCCATATATTGGAGGCGGCAACTTCAAACTCAGGCACAGCCAAAAACTGCACAGCAACAAAAATAAATAAATAAAAAATTAAAAAAAGAACAAGAAAATAAAATTCAAAAAAAAATAAGAAAAGAAAACCAAAAAAAGAAAAGAAAAGAAAATAGTGTCTAACTTTCATATAAATTGGATTCAATTCTGACTAAAGTATATTACTTAAATATTAATTTTTTAATTCAACTTGTCAATATGTTTTTTAGGATACTGCATCCTCATCTATCAAGTAGAATGATATTGAAATATTTCTGTTATGGTTTATTAGATTTCTGGAATTGCTCGTTTTGTAAAATCATTGTGGTCTATGAGTTTATGACAGTTTGAACTTTGTTATTTAATTCAATTCATTGCTTAATTACTGTTTTCCTATGAATGATTATACTGTGGTTAATATGTTAGTATAGCAGTATTCCCAGATAGCTTTCTGTTTGTTGGGAGGTTGGGCTTTGGGGGGGCAGAGTTAATACTTTGCATGAAATATCTTATAACAGTGAAATTGCTTTCTCTTTTGTCTTGTGATATTTTTTGAGGTGAAATTTAAGTTACTGTGTGAGTAGTACTATTATACCTATCTTGAGTGTCTTGCTTGTACTGTATCATATCATACCTTTGTTTAATTCTTAATAAACTGTTTACTTGTTTAAAAAAAAATAGACTCTTGGAAGAGGTTTCCCTTCTTTCTGCACAAATCATTTGAAATGTAACACCTGTCTCTGATCTGCAGAGAGAATCGTTTGCAACTCAATCTGTTTCCCCGTTCATCCTCCCTGGCGCCCATTTACTGCCCCGACACCGAGTCACCTATATTCCTTGCCTCCCCCTCAACTCTAAAAGGAAGGTATAAAACCTCCAGGACTTTCCTTGTGATATCGGGTAATTACTGCGTGTTTTTTTCCCCTGTAAATAATGCCCACAGGGGGAAAAACATGCTGCTTACCCTTTCTCTCATTAATCTGCCTTAATTTTGAGCTGATCTTTCAGTGAACTTTTTGGGGAAAGGGGAAGCTTCCCCGCCACCCCCCCGCAGTATCAAATATAAAAGATTTTATTTTGGAAAATTAGCTTCTCCTAAATTTCAACTTGAAGGTGCCTGATAATTCCTTATAGCCTCACTCATCTGTCCGTGCCGGTGATTAATGCAAACACTTTTAGATGGGTGTCCTGTGCTTTAGAAATATTCACCAGGCCCAATGCTGCCCTGGAAACATTAATGTCCGACCTGACACCTGTCACAGGAAAGTGACTCTTGCCTCTGGGCAGTCCCGAGGCACAAACATCTTTAGCAGTGGTAAATGCACCACACAGAAGTCACCCTGTAACCTGACAAAACAGGGGACTTATGACAGCTTGGTAAACGCACGTCTCCTCAGCAAAGTGTGATCCTTTCAAAAAGGAACTTGCCACCTTCCCTTTCCCTCTGCGTGCTTTTAGAGTTTAAATAAAAACGCCAGAGGCAATCATCTCAATGCCTGAGGTTAAAAATAATAATAATCATCATAATAAAACAGGATTTAATCATTCAAAACGATGGCTATTAGCTTCGTCATAGAATTCAGTCCATAATAATACGTTTCCAGCATTGCTCTCTGAAACACTCCTTGATATGTGCTGCCCTTTTAAAAACAAACTTCATTTTGGGTGCAGAACAGGCTCCTTCCACATTATCTAAAAATATTAGCAACTCTAATTTATATAATCAGTTATAATAAAAGGATGTTGCTCTCCTTGGTAGCGAATAAGAATTACATAGGCGATGGCAAAAACCGTTTTATGACGGGCATTTGTAATCAGATGTTTCTATTGCACTTCTGACCTGTATTCCAAGGAGAATTGTTCCAAGTAACATTAAGTTATTTTCCATAAGGTTTAATGCTTAATGTGGTTTTTGGGGTAACAGTTTCTTTCTTTTCTTTTCTTTACTTTTTTTTCAGAGTCTTACTTTGTTGCCCTGGGTAGAGTGCTGTGGCATCACAGCTCACAGCAACCTCAAACTCTTGGGCTCAAGTGATTCTCTTGCCTCAGCCTCCCAAGTAGCTGGGACGACAGGTGCTCACCACAATGCCCGGCTATTTTTTTGTTGCCGTTGTCATTGTGGTTTGGCAGGCCCGGGCTGGGTTCGAACACACCAGCCTCGGTATATGTGGCCAGCACCCTACACACTAAGTTACGGGCACCACCAACAGTTTCTTACAAGAGTGAAGAAAATAAACAAAATTGTATGGTTAGATGAAATATAACATAAGTCAAGTCTGGCCATGAATTGCAAGAACATGATGACTTACGATGATTTGATTTATAAATGTGTGGGACTGACCTTTAAGAGAATGCAAGGAGGGTCTATCATTCTACACAGCAGGGGAAGAATAGACTTTCAGGAAAAGGCACCTTAAAAAAAAATAAAAAGAAAAAAGAAGAAAAAGTCACCTTTATGAGACAGTGTGAGTGAGCACTCACGTGGCACTCTACAATATATGGAGTTTCTTTCTGGTAAATTCTACATCGTTCACTTGATCATGGTTTTATTACAACTATTTAGTTCAAGGGTATTTTAAATATTGACCCTTCTCCCCAGTTATAGACCCACGTGTGGCTGATTAAACTGTTTTTTCTCCAATGCAGACTATCTAAAAACTGTGTGTTCTCAACACTGCCAATAAAGATAATCTCTAAGGATTCTGCCCTTTCATTGTTTTTCTCTGTCTCCCTGGGTAGAGTGCCATGGAATAATCACAGCTCACATCAGCCTTATACTCTTGGCCTAAAATGATTCTCCCACCTCAGCTTTTCAGGTAGCTGGAACTACAGACACCTGCCATAAAGCCCAGCTAGTTTTTCTGTTTTTAGTAGAGACAGGGTCTCGCTCTTGCTCAGGCTGGTCTCCAATTCCTGAGCTCAAGGGATCCTCCTGCCTCAGCCCCCTGGACGGCTGGGATTATAAACATGACCCATGGTGCCTGGCCAGAACGCTGCCTTTTAAGACAAATTTAACTCTACTTTTTACTATCAATAAAGATGTACGGAAAAAAATTTTTTTCCTAATGGAAATATGTACAAACGGTAACTATATATCCTTTTAGCCATATTTGGAAACACTGAGTGAATGAAGGAATCTACCATTTAAAAAAATCTAAATGAAAGTAATTTTCTTTGACTTACCAATTACAAATTAGGGTTCAGATTATGAGAAATTGCACATTTACTTACACGAGTCTGATAAGTTGCAAATAATAGCTGACAGGTAGAAAAATAAAATGACCCAAAGGTTAGCGCTGTTTTGCCCCGTAGGGCTTTCACTGTTTCTCCATATAATTTACCAAAATTATTTTTGCATTCTCTCTTGCCCCGCTTTATATAAATATCTGGGCCCTCAAAGTCTCCTTTGAATGAGCTGTGTCTTGTCAGTGCGTTAAATAAATACCTGGCACAAACTCTTCATCTATTTCTACGACAGTCTGGTTCGTCTCTGTTGGAATATGATGCTTTGACAGGTGGCTCATCATTATTAGAGACATTCGCCTGTGCGGTTAGGCAGATTTATATTTTTCTTCTGTCCTGTAGTTTCTTGTGAACTTGGATGAGTTGTTCGAATCCTCTAAGCCACTCAGCTTCTGAGTCTCCAAAAAAAAAGATAATAATAAGGTTTGATGGGAAAATGTGATTCTAACTCGAAACATCTGGTATGTGGGTTACTATAAATGTTTTGAGACGGATTGTGTTATGGTCCAGTATTTCACTTCCAAGAAACACAGCCAACAGTTTGAATGTGCTCAGCTTACAGTTTTGCTAGGAGGTCTGCAATTTTATATACAATTTGAAATACTTACATCAAATGCTTACATTTTATTTCCTTCCATGCGGAGTTTATGTTTCTTAATTTTTGTGTGTCTCAAAACTCTCATAGTGGGGCTGGGTGGGGTGGCTCGCACCTGTAATCTTAGCACTCTGGGAGGGCCGAGGCAAGAGGATTGCCTGAGATCAGGAGTTTAAAACCAGCTTGAACAAGAGTGACACCCCATCTCTAAAAACAGCCGGGTGTTGTGGCAGGTGCCTATAGTCTGAGATATTTGGGACGCTGAGGCAGGAGGATCACTTGAGCTCAAGAGTTTGAGGTTGCTGTGAGCTATGATGCCATGGAACTCTACCCAGGGTGACAGAGTGAGACCAGAGTTTGTCTCAAAAAACAAGCAAAAAAATCCCTTTAATAATGACCCACGTATATCACATGCAATTCATAAATCTTAGCTGTTATGTTTACTTGCTTTGGTGTTTTAAGGTGATACAGCAGAATAATTTCCTTCCATGGCCCATCATAGTTCCCTGTAGATTCCCAAGCAAAGAGGAAAACTGTAGTATCATATTCATAAAAATGATGTATAATTTAAAGGTGGGAAGATGAAACCACTAGGAGAAAAGGGGGGAAAAAAAGAAAGAGAAGATAAAATGAAACAGAATTGATTAAGTTCTAAAGACAGGCTTATAGGGAACTAAAAGTAGACCTGCCGTTTGATCCATCCTGCAGTCTCTCTACTAGGTATATATCCAAATATATATAGACCAAAAATCACTTTATAAAAAAGATATTTGCACCAGAATGTTTATGGCAGCCCAATTAATAATTGCCAAGTCATGGAAGAGGCCCAAGTGCCCATTGACCCACGAATGGATGAACAAATTGTGGTACATGTACACCATGGAATATTATGCTGCCTTAAAAAAGATGGAGACTTTACTTATTTTATATTTACCTGGATGGAGCTGGAACATATTCTTCTTAGTAAACTATCTCAAGAATGGAAGAAAAAGTACTCCAATGTACTCAGTTCTACTATGAAACCAATATATAATAACCCACACTTACATATGAAAAATACGACCCAAGTATAGCCCAAGATGAAGGGGGAAGAGGAGGGGAGGGGAGGGGCAGGATGGGTGGAGGGAGGGTAATTGGTGGGACCTCACCTATGGTGCATTTTGCAAGGGTACACGTCAAATCTACTAAGTGTAGAGTATAGATGTCTTAACACAATAATTAAGCAAGTGGGGTGAAGGCTATGTTAAGCAGTTTGATGTAAGCATTCCAAATTGTATATAAAATCATCACATTGTACCCCATATGTGCATTAATGTATACAGCTCTCGTTTAATAAAAAATATATAAATAAAGACAGGCTTATAGAAGTTGCTTGATTGTCCCTGGGCCAGCCGGTGGTTGACATCAGTAACTGTTGGTGACACTTTTCTCTGCAGAACCACAATATAACCAAGATATCGTTCAACCCAGAGATGCAGGCAGCCTCTAAGAGGCATTCAAATCCTCTTTGTGATATGAGCCGCCTGTCATTACCCTTTCTCTGTCATTTCGTACAACTTAGAAAATTACTTCCAGACACCTCCTTGATTCAACCCGTATCAGAAAATCAATGTACTCCAGAATATGTGCTTTAATAATTTATAAAGTTCCTACAGTTCACAAACCCAAATCACGCAGCTGCTGAATGCAGCAATAAAAGAAAAATTTAGGATTCTTCTAGTTAGAAAATTCCATGCCATATAAATTTCAAATGACTGTACAATGTTTTATTCCATGGATAAGTGACCATTTGGCTTTTTCTGATCTGAAAGTCTGATATTTTTGTGTTTTTAGTTGTTTTTTATTTCACTAAAAGAAGTAACATATTTCCCATGTAATTTTGTGGGTTGTTTTCTGTTGTTTTGTTTTTTAACCTTCTGGTGGTTTATGTAAGACAGTTTCTACACACTCAGATAGTTGGATTAGTGCCGGTGCATGAACTTCTTCTATTTTTTTCCTTTTGCAGTTTTTTGGCCAGGGCTGGGTTTGAACCCAGCACCTTCAGCATATGGGGCCCGTGCCCTACTCCTTTGAGCCACAGGCACCACCCAGGTGCACGAACTTATTTTGGAGAAGTTAGAATAACTTAAAATGCTGGTGTCTATAATGGTCTACCTTGTGTTATCTTCAACAAAATTCTGTGAGTTTACATGATCAATTTAATAGGCACAATTTCCATCTGACTATGAAAGTTCCCTATCAGGATGAGTCCTGAGTTTTTGTCTTGTCTCTTTATATTTCTTTTTTTCTTTTCTTTTATTTATTTATTTACTTATTTTAACAAGTGAACAGTTTATTAGGAATTAAACAAAGGTATGATGTGGTACAGTACAAGCAAGACACTCAAGATAGGTATAATAGTACTATTCACACAAAAACTCAAATGTCATCTCAAAAAAAAAACACAAGACAAAAGAGAAAGCAATTTCACTATTATAAAGTAAGATATTTCATGCAAAGTATTAACTCTGTCCCCCCAAAGCCCAACCTCCCAACAAACAAAAAACTATCTGGGAATACTGCTATCCTAACATATTAACCACAGTATAATCATTCATAGGAAAACAGTAATTAAGCAAAGAATTAAATTAAATAACAAAGTTCAAACTATCATAAACTCATAGAGCACAATGATTTTAAAAACAAGCAATTTACATCATCTTTACATCTTTATATTTCTAAACTTTGTTTGGAGTTAATTTTTCTTTGCCTTTCTAGCTTAAGCATTTTG
>CAUYRH010085447.1:0-20083 GCA_963574655.1 Perodicticus potto
ACAATGGAGCTTTAATAGGCATTGCATTAAAATTGTATATTGCTTTGGGAAGTATGGACATTTTGACAATATTGATTCTTCCCATCCATGAGCATGGTAAGTTTTTCCATTTGTTGACATGTTCAGCAATTTCTTTTCTTAGGGTTTAATAGTTCTCTTTATAGAGATCTTTTGCCTCCTTTGTTAGGTATACTCCCAAATATTTCATCTTTTTTGGTGCTACTGTGAAAGGAATGGAATCTTTGACTGTTTTTTCAGCTTGGTTGTTGTTAGTGTATATAAAGGCTACTGATTTAATAAATGCTTTCCAACCCCCTTTCCACTGATTTATTTTAATCTTTTACAGATTCAGGAATTGATCTGTTAGCACTTGACTTTTGCTCTCAGTCCTTGAGTGGGCCTGGAGGTGGGCGGCCAGGCCCCCTCTCTGTGTGGAATGAAGTCAGCCGTGATGCTCCGAGCAGCACTGCTGAGTTTCTTATTCAAATGTCCCTGATGTTCTGCATTAGCACAGTCTGTAGGTGACTACAAGTGAGTTTTCAAAAGAAATCATTAATAAGCTCTTTTGCTTTACAATGAGGTTGTGAATCTGAGCATTTGACTTAACCGAGTGCTACTGTTCAGGCCCCTGACCTCTACAACTCGCCAGCCAGCTCAGCAAAGATTATAGAGGTGATAAAAGATTTGCTAGCTCTGCTAAAAGGTCTCTTTAAAGGTCTCTTTAAAAGGTCTCTCACGGGATTCTGAGTGGAGTCTGTGGCTTCAGCAGCTCCTCGACTTGCCCTCTCCTCTGCCCCTTGGGAAAGGTGCCATTTGACACTATTAGGCGGAGAAGCTGCTACAGGGGCCGGCCCCAGAAGGTCACTGAAGCATTTTGGGTTAAACTTACTCTGTTACCTGAGCTCTGGCTGAGCTTTTCTCGGTAAATCTTGGAATCCACTCTGAGGATTGACAGGTGTCACTTTGCATGAAGAGAAAGAGTTCTTCAGTGTATTCCTGGTGTGCTCGTGTACAACTGCTTTTTCAGGAGATTTTTCATGACTTTTTCTCAGAAATCGTTAGAACTTAGTACTCATATAGGACTATTCACTTTTTCCATTGGTTCTGTTAACAGAACATTTCATTTGCACTAGAATGTTCATCACAGCTAAACTCACAATCTCTAACATACGGAAGCAACTTCAGTGCCCTTCAATACATGAGTGGATTAGCGATCTGTGGTATGTGTACACCACGGAGCGCTATTCAGCCACAAAAAGAGGAGACTTTACATCTTTGGTATTTACCTGGATAGAGCTGAAGCACATTCTTCTTAGTAAAGTATCACAAACATGGAAAAGCAGGTATCCAATATATTCAATATTTAATATGAGACCAATAGATAAATGACTACATGCCCACATGAGAGAAAAAACCAATTAAATTCAAGTAGGGGGAAGGTGAGAATTGAGGAAGGGGAAAGCGGATGGAGGGTGACTGGTAAGCTCTCACATCGTGTGCACAAAGTAAGGGTGCACAGCACATCCCCTGGGGAAAGAGCTCAGCTACAACTTAAACATTGCCTAAGAAATGCAAACAATGTAACCTAGTAACCCTCCTATTAATCTGAAATAAATAAAAAAAATTAAAAAATATTAATAAATAAAATTCGGATCATGGTCACTTTCTTGTCTTTAGGAAAGAATTTAAGCATATTAAATTTAATTAAAATAAGGTAATCTAACTGACACTTGTTTTTCTCTTCCAAAGAAACCACATTGATTTGGTTAAGTATAGATAGATAGACAGTTAGAAAGATAGAGAAATTTGGTCAACTCTACTTTTACAGGTCCTCATCATGTTTCTAGTTAGCTATGTACTATAAAGGGCTGGGGATAATCATTTTTATGAAGCTACACTTTCCATGGCAGTGGATTGGGTTAGATTTGAGATGAAGCGAGGATACTGAAGAATACCAGTAACTGTATGGAAATCTCAGAAAAATCAAGAATTGAGCCTACATTTTAAATAAGGTCAACTGGCTGAACTTCACATTTATGGGTTTGTTCTGAGTGTTTTTACTGTGGTCTGATATTATCTTGGGCTGAGCAGAGTCATAAGCGGGCTCCATGATATCTGCTTACACTGTATAGAAGAAGATAGTTAAACCTAAAATGACAGAGAAATACTGGTAATGGAGACTCTGCCCAGGGAAAATATTAGTGATTAATTAAAGAACACTTTGTGGTTGGAGAACTCATTGTTCTCACGGAGGGCCCTTGGTGGAGGGAGCATTTTTCCATAGCTCAGAGCACTGAGCATCTACGAAGCTGGGAGAATGCAGTCCAGGGACTGTGATCAGTGGTAGTCTAGCATGGAACCTGGAGATCAGTCGGCACTTCCCACCCCTCTCCACGTGGGTCATCACCCCACCATTCTGTTGTTTCTGTTCCATATGTTCCAAGCATATTTTAGCTAGAAGTCTTTGCACACATTATTCTCAATGTATGGAATCCAGTCCCCAAATATCTACAAATTAGGTCATTCTCATAACTTAGATCTTAGCCCTAAGATCAGTGGTCCTCAAACTACTGCCCATGGGCCAAATGCAGCCCACAGAGGACATTTATCCGGCCCGCTGGGTGTTTTTGCCACTGGTGCCTGTCCTGCTTAGCAGCAGACTTGTCCCAGGCCGCAGTGCGCATGTGTGGAATGTGCGCCGCACTCTCCAACTCCCCTCCTTCTCTCTGTCTCTCGACTCCTCCTCTCAGTCTTGGGTGAGACTGAGACTCATGATTGGATGAGTCATGAGCTTGCCTGTGCAGAGCCTGCTGCTGCCTGAGGACTGAGGTAAGAACAAGTTAGGATTTATTTTTTTTTGAAGTTAGGAGGTCTATTTTTTTTTTTTTATTTTGCAGTTAGTAGGGCTTTTTTTTCTGAAGTTAGGATTTTTTTTTTTTTTTTTTTTGCAGATGGGGGTGCCTTTTTTTCATTTTAAATATTGTATTTGTATTTGTTCTCATTTTTTTTTTCTTTGCAGTTTTTGGCTGAGGCTGGGTTTGAACCCACCACCTCCAGTATATGGGGCTCGTGCTCTACTCCTTTGAGCCACAAGTGCTGCCACCATTTTGTTTTTTTGACTTCAAAATAAGATATGTGCAGTGTGCATAGGAATTTGTTCATGTTTTTTTTTTTTTTAAACTATAGTCCGGCCCTCAAATGGTCTGAGGGACAGTGAACTGGCCCCCTGTTTAAAAAGTTTGAGGACCCCTGCCTAAGATGATCCTATCATTAAGACCATCACTGACCGGCTGAAGTTCTTCCATCCATCACTTCTGCCACTTCACAACCTTATCTCTTTCCTAAGTGGGCCTTGCTGGTGTAAGGTGGACGCAGGGGAGGAAGCAAAGCAAATCAGTCTTGTGAGAGTCTGTGGAAGATGCTGTCAGGAGGGGAGGGGGCAGAACATGCCCACCCAGACCCTCCAAATGGATCTCAGGAACCCTCAGAGAAGGAGTGGGGACATTCCCACTGTGATTCCGCTCAACACGGCTCCCACCAACTCTCCTCTGTCTTTATCTGGCTTCATCGTTTGATCTCTCCAAACCGATTGTCACAAAGTCTCCACAAGTGTTAGTTAATGACATTAGAGAAAAGGAAAAGAAATGTGATTTGAAGTTTGTATTTTCTTTGCGTGTTCAATGAGAAGGACCACAAAAAATTCAACGCCACACTGAAAAAAATCTAACAAGTGATTTCCTGAAATGTAATTGTTTGTCCCTCATTTCTGTACTATGATTTCCTTTACTGGGTTTGACTGATGGCATGGAGCAGCCTGTGGGAACAGCTGCTGCTCACCAAAGCCCTCACCAAAGACCAGGGGTGGTGACATTACCCCTGCCAGAGGTGCCTGGGACGAGGGTGGCGACTAAGCAGCCCCGTGCACTTCCTGTCCAGCCTGGCTGGCAACTCCCTCCCAGGTGAGGATGCTGTGAGTTAGCTGGGATAAGACAATCCCTTTTCCACAACAGGATGTGTGGAGGGGGATGTTTGTGGCAATCTGAGACTAGTGAGGTCGATGGAAATATATCCCAAATATCTCAGGTAAGGCAGGTGGCAGGGGTGGAAACACATCAGCTCTTTTGCTTCATGAGGGGCAAGGTGCACAAGATATGGGAGACACGCCAGCCCCTCCTGTTGTGTCATATTCACGTGCTCAGGAGGTGCTGTGCAGATGCAGCTGCTCAGGTGAGCGCACCTGTCTGTCCATCTCATCACCCACAGGCTGGGGGCCGCCGGCACACCTGGATGGGCTTTGATTAAGCATTCAAAGCCCTGAGTCCTGCTGCCAAAATCTTGGCTGGATATATTGAGCTGTGTGACTTGGGCAATTAACAGGACAGTTCTCAGCCTCATCCCCCAAATAGGAATTGTCTGACGCGGGAATGGAGCTAGCACTCACCTCACCAGGTTGCTGTGAGAACATGTCAGTTACCGTACTACTGGACCAGCTGGCAGAGTGGCTGCTGGGAGCCGGCTGCAACATAGAACGCGCTAATTAAAACTCACCTCTTATTTTTTTCTTTTTCCTCTCGTTTCCTCTCCTCCCCTCCTTTCCTCTTCTCTCCTTTCCTTTTTATTCTTTTTTGAATTGCTGTGGCACATTTACTTGCATCAGATGGAGCTTCAGCCCAGGCAGAAAACCTGTACAGAAAAAGGATTGGTCTCCTTCTGGTCTTCCCAGAATGATGAAGATAAATCCTAATTAAAAATCATTTTATGTTTTTGACCACTAAGTTGGAAAGGCACATGAACTAAGATAAAAGCAGTATCTTTGTAACCCTGGATTAAATCTTTCTGCCTCCCCAGTTGTGCTTCTCTTGTCTGAGGGTAAGCTGTCTCGTGTGTATGGGATCACGGTTTTCACATTAAACTATAACAGGAGAACCCCATATCAACGGCCTTGAGGGAACACCTGCCCTGACAGCCATAAGTGCCCCCAGCATTCTCCATACCCACCCTGTGCTCTCCAGTTGTAAATCAGCGCTCTCCCCTGCAGAACTAAATACAAATATCTTAACAAATTGTGACGCTCAATACGATTACCATGAATATCACAAAGTGTAGATTTTCAAATAATTCATTTTGTTCCCCAGTCTTTTCTAAAATGTGAGTTTCAAATTCCTGGATGTGGGGTAGGTTTGGGGGCGAAGGTACATGACACGCGACAGAGCTCTTTCAGATATATCACGTACTATTTGAGAAACAGGAAGTAATTCTCAAACACCTGTTCCTGTGACAGTGACAATGAATGTACAGGCGTCTGTGTCATTAGCAAGTCCTTTGCCAGGTACTAAAATCATCACAGCATCTTGCAGAGCTGGGAGGAAGCTCTGGCCCTTCCCCATCTTAAGGCAACAGCTCCTCCAAAGGTCACTCTGGGCCTCTGTCCACCGCTGACCCTTCTGATGGGCAGCCTGGACAGCCTCCTCTGTTCTCCCTTCCTCTTTGGACTTGCCTTTCCCCCAGAAGTCCAAGGATTTCCTGCTACACCTCATGTTGCCGATATGTAAGTCGGTACTCGCCTCAGCATGGCAGCAAGAGGCCACCACCACAGAATTCCTGGTTCCGTGATCAACCTTTTCATTCCCATTTGATTATCTCAGTGTCTATTTCTCTACTAAGATTAGAGGAGAGAAAGGGGGGGCTATTTTGTAACAACACCAAGAGCTTTGGAGATCTCTTCATATTATTTTGTATTATAAATATTAGGAAACCAGTTCTCTGCATATTTGCGTGTGAAGGCAGGCTTATGTTTAAACTCTTCCCGCTAACTCTAGAGGAAATCCTCAGCCTCTGGTATATCTGGGGGAATTTCTCAGATACTGGACGGCACACAGAAGGGGACTTGACTCCCCAAGAGACTACCTTGGGGTTTTAAATAAAATGACCCATTAATCTGGATGAAGATTGATGGCTGAGGATTTGACAGCTGGGAGAAGACAGTGAGATAGTTCACAAGAAATCTTGCTTGGGAAATTAAAAAGATTAAATCTTTGCTTTTGATTCTAAATTTGACATTGTTCATTGTCTTTTCTTATATCTAAGAGTTGTTAAAGAAAAATCTGAGGCACAACGAAACTATAAAGACTTCTTTAGAATAAGGAGCAATTCATGATCTAAAGGTCCAAGAGGAACAAGGCTCAGTGTTCCCTGAGCAGCGGGGATGGGCACCTGGAGCTTACAAGGTCAACATAGAAGCAAACTAAAGAACTTGCTTGATTGGTTGCAATGTCAACATTGCCTTTTTTGGTGTTTCTTGTTGGAATGTCCCTAGTCATGTAATCGTATGTTAGTTGACAGCTCACGATTAGATGAGGTCAAGTTCTATTTCTAACAGAAGCATTTGCCAGAATTAAGTTTCTCTTACATTTGCAATTTGAGCAAGGTGAAAGCTATTTGTAAGGCCTGGTTGATTTTGTTGGTAGAAATTTTTCATTGCTGGTCTCCATTTTCATTTTGCTTTAACAGGTACAACTTATGTAGTTTAATCTTCCCAACAGAATTTAATCATTAAAATTATTTTGGTTGAAATGTCAATTCTTAAATATTTTCTATTTATACTTGGATAATTATAGACTATGCATGCACAAATACTCACATACATTTATAGAATTATTTATGTAAATATTAGAATACACATACATGTTATCAATATTTTATTAGCTTCCTTTTGGAAGACTATGATAATTTCTTGCAAACTAGTTAATTTCCAAGTGCCCATTGACCCACGAATGGATTAACAAATTGTGGTACACTATCTGGTGAACAACACAACACCCAGAACCAGCAGCACAGGGCACGGGCTTGAACAGAGGCAATGGCAGGTGAACAGATCAAACAGAACAGCTGCATTTACAGGCTACTAGTGCACATGTGCCTTCCCCTGCTGTGTCAACATTCCAGAGTAGGAAGGGAAAATAGCACCATTTAAGGACTTCCCCTTCTTCTAATTAAGCAGAAAAGTTCTGAGCAAAGAGGAGGTATCCTGAGCTAAACCTATTAGCCCTGAAAATAGTTTTCAAATGAGAAGAAAACAGTAGAAGAAGCCTGGAAACACAAAAAATCAAATCAGATCAACAATCTTCCCCTACAAAGAACCAAAATGGAGCCTCTGTAGCAAACATAAACTACAAGGAAATTATGGAAATGACAGAAATAGAATTCAGAATATGGATGGCAATTAAGATGAATGAAATTGACAGAGAAATTGAAAACCAACAAAAATACCCCCCACACACGCAATCTCAGGAAATTGATGAAAAAGCCACTAAACATCTAGACAACGTAAGAAAGTATGATAAAACCGAAAGAAAGGAAAGAGTCATTTAGGGAATTTGAGAACAAGCAGCAAGAGACAAAACCAAAAGATGGGAAAGAGCAAGTCAAACTACTGCTTTTTACTGATGATATGATTTTATATATATAAAACTCCAAAGAATATATCTTACAAGAGTCTCTTGTATTTGATAAAGAAATTCAGCAAAGTCTTAGGTTGCAAAATCAATGTATACAAATCAGTAACATTCCTATCCATTACCAATGGTCAAGCTGAGAGTCAAATCAAAGACTCAATACCATTACTACCATTCACAACAGCTACAGAGAAAATAAAATGCCTAGGAGTACGTGTACTTAACTGTGGGAGTAAAATATGTCTACAAAGAGAAGTCTGAAACACTGAGCAAAGAAATTGCAGACAACATATATGAATGAAAAAACATATCGTGCTCACTGATCAATAGAATCAACATGATAAAATGTCCATACTACCCAAAATGATTTTCAGATTTAATGCAACCCCCCTTGAAACACCAATATCATATTCGACAAATCTAGAAAAAATAATTGTACACTTCATTTGGAACCAGAAAAAAGCCTGACTAGCTAAAGCAATCTTAAACAAAAGGAACATATCTGGAGATGTCACACTACTAGGCTTCAAACTATACCACAAGGCTATATTAACCAACACAGAATAAAAACCATTCACACAGCCATCTGGTCTTTGACAAAGCAAACAATAGTATACACTGAGGAAAAGAAGCCCTAAGCAATAAATGGTCCTGGGAAAACTGGATAGCCACATGCAGAAGAAGGAAGCGGTGTCCATATCCCTCACCAGTCACAAAATTAATTCAATATGGATAAAGGACTTAAATATAAAGGATGAATTATATGAAATATTTGATAAACTCTTCTAGGAATTGACCTAGGCAATGAATTTATGAACAAGACCCCAATGGCAATCACAGCAATAGATAGATAAGACTTTATTTAATTGAAAGGCTTCTTCACAGCTAAGAAAATAATCAAAAGAGTAATAGACAATCTACAAAATAGGAGAAAATATTTACAATCTCTATAACCAACAGAGAGCTAATCACCAGAATCCACATGAAACTAAAGCAAACCCGTAAGGAAATAAACAATTGCACTAAATAGTGGGCAAAAGACGTGAAGAGAGATTTCAAGAGAATATAAATTGGCCAGCAAACATATGAAAAAATGTTCAACATCACTAATTATCAGGAAAATTTGAATTGAAACCACAATGAGATATCACCTCGTCCCTGTCAGAATGGCTTTTATTAAAAGGTCCAAAAACAGGAGATGTTGACATGAATGCAGAAAGAAAGTAACACTTGTCCAATGTTGGTGAGAATGCAAACTAATACGACGTGTATGGAAAAAGTATGGAGATTGCTCAAAGCTAAAAATAGAACTACCATTTAATCCAGCAATCCTCACTATTGGAAAAGAAGTTATTTTAGCAAAAAGAAACTTGAACATGCAGGCCGCTAATAATAACAGAGCAGGGCTTTTCCTTCTCCTTCTCCTCCCCTCCCCCATCTCTTCCTGTTCTGCATCTCCCCCTTCATTTCCTGCTCTTGGGGACATTTTTAGTTTAGTTTGGTTATTTCAGATTCAGTCCCACGATAGGATTGTTTAGAGATAAATGTATCTTTAAGTCAGAAATGCCAAGACCAATAATCACATTGCCTTGTCATGTTGTGCTCAATCAGAAAATGGTGCCTCACAGCTAGGAAGAATGACTCTTAATATGCAGTCCTCTTCAAGAGACAGTGTTTGATGTTAGATCTTTGGTAATGTTGTTTTGTGGGAAGGGGTCTTTATCTGATATATCACCTTCAAAGGAGAATTAAATAAGAATGAGCAAGTTGAAGGAAAAAAAAAAGACACTTGAATGTTCATTGCAGCACAAGTCAATTGCAAAGATGTGGAATCAAGTGACCATGAATTCATGAATATACTATCAAAATATGCCATATGCATATTGTGGAATACTATGCAGTCACAAAGAAGGATGATTTAAGTAAGGCCTTTTGTAACAATGTGGGTGGAACCAGAGATGATTATCCTAAGTGAAGAATAAAGAATGGAAAAATAAACATCCCATGTGCCTGTTATTAAATTGGAACTCACCAAAGAGCCCACGTGTGCACAGAGGGAAGTAGAACACAGTGGAAAACAAGTAGTGGGGAGTGTTGTTGACAAGGGGGAGAGCAAAACCTATCTGACAGATACAATGAACACTACTCAGGAGATGGACAGATTTATAACCCTGACTCAGGCATCTTAAAATCGATATATGAAACTGAAAATATTTGAACCTCTGCAATATTTTAAAATGGTAATACAAATATAAAATAAAATAAAAATAAAGTAAAAATAAAATACTACTGACCGATTAATCATTCAAATCACAAGTCTTTTTATATCTTTTTAGTTTGCAAAATATGTGTGATAAGTTATACAGATAACTTTGTGTTTGGACTTGACTTGGTATGAACTTGAATTACTTTCATGGGTAAAGGACAGAAACTGGTTCTAAGTTTAAAAATTATTCTCTTTCCGACAAATTTATCCCTCAAGCGGCCCCAGACATCCAAAGAGAGGCACAAGATCAGCCTTATATTGGGCTGGAGGAGAAGGCAGTCGAGGAGCATGTGCATTCTATCATGGACCCGCTTACTCCGACTCTGTCTCCTCTCCTGACTGCAAAATGCCAGCGTGGCATCTCTGCTGAAGATTACCAAGCTCTGGTAAAGACTAAGATCTATCTTTCTAAGAAGACTGCTTTACTCTCTCTAAGACACTCTCTCTCTCCAGCTAAAGTAGATAGCCCTCAGGCACCTAAGAGACCTGAGCAAGGTAATTTAGCAGTCCGCGTCCAGAACCTAGTTAAGCTGGGCCCGAGACCTGGCCAGTCTTGGGCCCTGACAAGGGGTGTCAGAAGTGACGTGTGACACCTAGTGTTGATAACCACATATCTGATTTGTTTTTCTGTTATTGAGCAATTTCAGATGACAGTGATCTATCTATACACTATCATGCAGTGTCCCTGGGAACTTACAAGAAGGCAAGCTGAAGTTAGATACATACTTTTTTGGCAATAAGACAGAAGATAGCTGACTCCCCATGCAACCTCATGAGAAAACCCCTTGGGTGAATCAACCATATGCAAACCAGACACTCACTCTAAGTAGAAGTGAACTGGGGTTTTAAAAATTGTATAATAATCAAGGTAAGAGATACATTTCTGAAGATTCCCTGAAGTGGTTGATAAACCTCGAAAACGTACATGTTAGGTTTTCTTCACCAAGTAATCCAGTCTTTTCACACTTCTCATTATTAAGAGCACACTGAGAGAAAGATACTGCTTCTTAGCTATCAAGTGACTTGGGAGTCAGTCACTATTTTAACATTCATTTGAGAATAACCTGGTAAGATGTCACTGAAGAAATTAATACCATCCTTTATAATTATTATCATAATCATATGGTAATAATTATAAAGGACTAGTAATTTTAGAGGTGGGGCTGAAGGCAGTTCAAGATAAAGGAAGGAAAGTAGAAATGAAAGGGTTTATTACCACTTTTTAGCTAAGTAAAGTCTTGTAAAGTAGAGTTTCTTGAATTTTCTTGCTTCCCACTGACAAATAACCCCCCAACACACACACACAAACACACACTCTTCATTTCTCACTTTATGTTTATATGTATCCACATATTATTTGTATGAATTTCTGTACTACATTAGTTGAAGTATCAGCCACATAGTTTTATAAAGTGAAGTATCATATCTACTGTATTAATTCACTTGAGCATTACTTTGGAAATGAGGGAGACAATATTTTTAAATGATAAATAGATAATTGAAAGATAGAGGATAATGAAACAAAGTTTTTATTCGGTTGAAATGTCCTTAATACTTTTAAAACTGGAATTTTAATTGAAATTGAACAGATGATTAGCTTATAATATACGTTAATTATTAGTGGTAATGAGATCTGTCCTCAACAAATTGAATATTAGATGTTTATAAGGTTTATTGCCTATATTATCTATTAAAATTAATTCAAAAACTGGAAGAGTTCTGGACTTTGTAGAGTTCATTTGTTTCTTTCTTGGACTTTCTAGAGTTCTATGCTCACCTAGAAAGGAATTACTTCCCAAAATAGCCTAGAATCACACAAGCATATGAAATAGAAATGGAAGATTCTATCATGTCCTCAGGGTTATAAGCAAGGCCAGATTATTTTTCATTATTTTTCCTTGATCAGCTAGAAGTTTCAAATACTAACTTACCTCTTTGCAAAGCACATCACATGAAGAAACTTTGATTAAGAAGGTCAACAGGAAATTCCTCTATTTTGATTAAACACTGACCTGAAGGATTATGGTATCTAGGTCCTCTTCAGCCATCTGTTGTTGACTTCAAATAGTTCTTCTGTGATTTTTCTCCTCTCCACAGTCCAGGCTGTCACATTAGTTTGTTTCTCATTAGTTTGTTTCTCCTAATGGTTTTTCTGTCTCTTTCTTGCTCTCTCTTTTATAATTATCTTTTTAATTGCTACTTCCTTGGTAACTTTTTACTTCCTCTCTCCAAGATCCATTTCTGGGACATCTGATGTTTTCTTTTCCTACATGCTCATGTTCTGATGACCTTTCTTTAGTTATAACTCCTTAGCAATATCAGCAGGGCTCCATTAGTTATTTTGCATAAGGTGTGTTAGAATTCTGACATTCTGTAATCTCCATTCAGGTCAACATTTTTAAATGCAAATTCTAACTGAAGTTCAATCAGAACTTCTTCATTCACTTATTCAACACATATTTAGTGGGAAAGTATTAAGTGTCAAGCACTGTGGGAGGTATTCAGAACATGACTGAACACAAAACACATCCAGTTTTATGAACTTCGACCTGACTAATGATCCCTCTGTCTCTTCCAGCAGATAGTCTTGCATGTGATTCTGCTACCTTCTCGTTCAGAGGGAAGGAAATAGGAATCCTATGCAGGAAAGAGCCTATGCAGGAAAGACCCACTAAGGAAAGATAAAGAGTGATCCTGGAAAAGGGAGCATGAGTAAAAAGGTATTAAAGACTAGAAAGGCAAAAGTGATGGGGGTGGAGTCTTCAAACAGATTTCAGCAAATGCTATACTGTGTGGAGTTTTAGGGAGAGAGACATGGGAATGGAAGAATTTTAGGAAATCTTTGCCCTACATATTTGACAGTCTAATTCTCTGATGCTCCCTCAGTAAAATTTTCAGGGCAGAACTATAGCACTAATTAAATTTCTGAAAATAGACGTGAGGATTGCTGTTTAGTATGGATGTATCCTGAGTGAACTGGACTTTGGGATTGTGGTGGGGGGGTGGGTTCCCAGAACTGTTTTATTCAGGTTACTTCTGTAATGTAAGGACAGTCTTGTACTGCACATTTGTCTCTTGTCCCTGTGTTAAGCTTGTGTTTATTTTGTATGATTGACTCATGGGAGTTATAAACTAAGACTTGATTCCTGTGTTTGAGGATGGAGGTGGGTAAAATGTCACTGAGGGGGATACATATTGCCCAGGTCACTCATCTGCAGATGAAAACGGGCCTCACACAAGTCAGAGATGAGTTCTTTCCTGCATGTCTAGGCCCTTTTTTCTCTTGAGTCTGCAATTTCAAGACTCTAGGTTTGCTTGAGGAGTTTCTCCATGGCAGTTCACAATTGTGTGTCTATACACATTCATCAGATTCTCCAAGCTTCCTCAAAGAGTTTAAAAGTCATTGATAATTATATGTTGTATAATTTGTGTTAATTTCCTTTTTGTTACTCTGAGCCTTAAACCTTTTGGAAAATTACCAACCTAATCTCAACTCTGAACTAGAAAATTAAAAGAAAGACTAGGAGTGTAAAGTGAGGATGTGTTCTACCCCAGGCCAGCGCAGTTCTGACCATATTTACTTAAGATAGATGTCCAAGAAGAAGGTAAATTACAGCAACACGTGTCAAGACTGAGAGATTAACTACTTCCCCACCCCTCCCACCTGCCTCAGTGACTGACCACCACATTGCTTACCTTGAAGAATTTGTTTTCATCAAGAAACCAGAAAATTTCCTTATATTGTTTTCCAGTTATTTTCCCACCCAAATCCCTCACCACAAACTCAACATGTTCAAAAGCAATTGTCAACCTGCCATATCTACAAATAAAATTGCATCACCTCCCCTAGAAATTTCTATTTCTATAATATTCCTAAATCATTTAGACTCAAAGTAATTTTTACTTGTTCTCCTTGGTTTCCATATTTCACACCTTCCCTCTGGCTACCTTTCTCTCTCTTTTTTAACACTCTCACCTTTGAGCATCCAAGTAAGGGATTCCTCATCCAAACCACAGCTCAGAGTTGTCCAGGACACAGACACAATTCAAAGATCCTTTCTTTTAACGCCCCCCCCCTCCGAAAGGTATTTCTTGATATGCAAGAATGACATTAAAGTGCCAGTATTTTAATTGTTCCAAACAAACAGATTTAAAAACAAAATGAAACTAAATTACCATATTTCAAAAAAAAAAGAAAAAGGTAAAATGAAATGTATTTCTTACAACTGAAAAAGTTTCCGTTTTTGCAATGTATCTTTCTTATGCTTATTTTTCTCATTTACCTGAAAGATGGCTGAAAAGTTAAAAAATTAGCACTTGTCGTAGGATAGGAGTTCAGGAATATAACCCCTGGCCTACGCCATTTAACATGCATGAAGATTAAACATTTATAACCTGGAGTCAGTCTGATATGGGTACCAAATAGTAACTGCAACCCTAGTGAAGTTGCTTCATCTTGTTAACCCTAATCTGGCTTGATTTGTAACAGCAAACTGTGAGAGTGTAAATAATATTTGCCTTGTTGGATCAAGTTAATAAATGTAATTCACTTAGTATAGGACTTAGCTTACTGTAAGCTACCAATATATGAGAGCTATATTAATTACTGTTACTATTTTAAAATTCATATTTTGCTTCTTATTTTAACCTTTCACCAATGTCAAGTTCCTTTCTTAAATATATATGCTGATTAATTAAACTAAGCTAGTCACTCAGATACCTTATCTTATGGGAGGTGTTTAACTCTCTAATTCTTATTGCTGGTTTTCAAATATGCACAGGGAGAGATACTTTTCCAGAAAAGTCATGGTTTTGCAGGATTTTATTATTCTTTATGTGAAAATTTTGACTATGTGCCTAGTATCAGAAAATGAGCTCCAATTTGGCCTTTCTGTGACTGAAAATGAATGTAGATATTGTTGTCTGATCCAAACTTAACAAAGTCACCTATAAGAACCCCCTCGGGCAAGACCGCAGATGGGTTTTCTGCACCAATGAATTCCACATTGCCTCATAATTAAAAGGGCGGGTAAAAGCCTCCTCACTCACCTCTTCAACCAAAGAATGTTTGTCTCTGCACATCATTTTCCAACAGAGAGAACTAGTGATTTGTCAATAATATTTTTTAGTATGATTTTAAAAAATTATGAAAACAAAGACCCTTTATAGCTGAAAACACTTAGCTTTCATCAGATGTTGGGACTCAGTTGGTGAATAGTAATGTTTAGCTGTTTGGGTGTTTTCAAAGGGCCATGCAAATAGTAAAACCAAATGTCTATGAAACAGTAAATTTATTCCTAGGAACTTTTGCTTATAATAAACTTATTTGGTTAAAGGAGAATTATCCATGCTGCATACTTGCATAAATCTTTATTTGATAGGGAGAGTAAAGGGAATACTGAGTTAGGAATAATACATAACTGATTCTCATAGAGATGACACAATATAAAGCGATCACTACACACACGCTAACTCACACCACACATAAAGTCTGAACAAACTGAAAAGTATCATGAGATAATGAACAGAGATTGGCATATGAAGGTGGTCAGCTGCGTCCGGCTCTTCCTAGCTGTGTGCTCTTGAACTCAACCAACTCTTATACATTGGAGCTTTAATTTCCTCATCTGTAAAGCAGATCAGGATAGTACCTTTAAAGTGTCTAGCCCAAGGTGTTTCAATAAAGCAATGCTACAGTTAGCAGAGCATAGCCTAAGTGTGATGGAGTGAAATTTGTAAGTGGATTCCAAATATTACTCATACACACACTCAGAGATAAATGATTGATTTATCAGTGACCATTAAACATTTACTCCCTCCCAGGCCATGCGCTGAGTGCTGGAGGTAGGTAAGCAGTATGGTTGGGGACACTGAAGTCCCAGGGCTTTCAGCTGTTGGCTAAAACTAGATCTGTGAATGTGGGTTTCTTAATCTGCTGTATTAAGTTGATCAATGTATCTATAAACCTATGTAAATTTTCCATGGCCTTGTTAAGTTTATGACTTAACTTGAATTTTCCTAATATAATCTTTTCCCTTTTTCCAAAAGTTTGTCAGCAATGTAATTTTCACACAGATCCTGGACAAAACGTGACTTCAATTAACTCACATATAAAGGTTAATGAAACCAAATAAAAGAGATTGTCTCAAGTGTCCCTTTTGTGTTCATGATACTCAAATCATGGGAGTTCTACTTATTTTTTTAATTTGTCCCTAGAAACAGGCAATGTTCAAATTGTTCCATGAACGTTATTATCTTTTGGCAAAGAAGTATTTCCATTTAGTGTCTTAAAACATCTCAATCCACAGCATATTCTATAATCATTCCCCACAAGTTTCAACTTAAGTGGCTACTGCTCCTATGTGGGATGAAAAAATGGTGCCATCATAAATCAGAATGTACCAAACCATGGGCATTATTAATATTAATATCTAGCACAGGTGTTAAGAATGGTGCTATGTGCTTTAATGGGGTGATTTGTTTATTTTGCTCTGTACCCCTATGAGGCAGGCAACATTGTAAACTTTTTTTATAGATAAGGAAACTGAGGCTTAAAGAGGTTTAATACTCAGTCCAGTCCCACAGCTCACAATATGCGGATATGAAATTATGAACCCAGGCCGTCTATCTTCAGAGCCTGCCCTCTTAACCACTACTCTAAAATGCCTCCCATGAAACCAAGGTGTCTGTGGGAAACCAAGTTATCTTTCATACCAGGTGTTCTTTAAACTTCCCTGTATTTATTTCTACTTTTCTCATAACCTCTGTAATCATCCACTTATTGAGTCACAGCTCACAGTATGCGTGTGGGAGGTTGCAGATAACACACTAGCGGTTTGTGCTCTTACTCACGCTTGCCAGCTGTTCTGGAGCAATATTTATTTGCTCCATAAATCCTAGACTGTTCCTTTTTATATGTAAAAAAATTGTCAATTGACAGTACATCTTATGTTTCTCCTGAAAACATGGGAACATCAGGTATTCTTGACTTCAGAATCACAGTCTGCAAATAAATGGAACCCCAGGCAGAAAGCCCTAAAAGAATGGCATCGCAGTAATTTGGTCTACTCACAAAGAATTGCACCAAGTCGAAAATGAAGGACCCACCCTCTTCCCCAATTTTGTAAATTTCTCTTTCTCCCTTCATCAACACAGGAAGGAGTTAATGAAGGTTAAATCATTCTAATTTAGTTGTAAGTGTGCCAAGGCTGTGTTGGAGCTGTGACAGGTGTCAGGCATTCATGCTTCCTTCCAAAAAGCCCACATGACAGCCTCCAGTTGCTGCCATTATCTTTGTATCATCTAATGCCATATGGCAGGAAAGCCATTCACCTGGTGGAAGAGATTGGTCTTTCTTATCTTCCTTTTCCCTTGCTTCTCCTCTACTCAGGAAAACAATTTTATATAATTGTGCTGAGATTATTGGTTGTAATACATTAATCAACCATTACATACCCCCTGCCCCAGTTTCAATCTTTAAAACATGCTGCTTTGTGTTTCTAGCAAAAACATTTTGATACGTCTACTTCTCCCTTGGAAACTGTTCCATCTTTCCCTTGATTTGTGGAATAATTATGGCTCCCTTGTTAGTTCATTAACTTTTCTTTTCCATTAAGTGGACTGTCTTTTTTGACAGTACCTTCTGGCAGCCAAAATGCTAAATGCAAAATAATTTGGGATTAAGTGGAAGTGGAGGTCATCAAAAAAAAAAAAAAAGAGAAAAGAAAGAAAGAAAGAAAGAAAAAAAAAAAAGAAAAAAAAAACCCCAAACAATAGACCTCTTGCTTTGGGATGGAATTTGAAAAGCATTACCATATTGTTACTGAATTTCCAAGGAGTGCTCAGATATACCAGGGCTAATTATCTAGAGAGATTATTCTTAAAGTGGGGAAAATGGGTACTATGAAATGATTAGACATTGGTCACCCTTTTTCCAGGAACTGAAATAACTAATGTTTCTGTTATTTACTCCACGTCTGAGGTAGCTCTCAAATCCCCTCACATATGCCAAACATTTTTATAGACCTGCCTCAGCCTCTAGGTATTTTTAATATGTTTGTATAATAGGAAAACCATTGAACGTCAGTATGATAGACTGCACTGTGCCTGTATCCTGTTTCCACATTGGCCGTATCTCACATTCAACATTTTAAAGAGTCATGGTGTTTAAGGGAAAAGGCTTTTAATTATGTTCTGTTTTCAACAGCTATTGGGCAAACACAAAATCCTTTGAAGTTAGTATTGCCTTATAAGACATATATCAGCAAATAGAAACCAAAAATATACACTGTTTCGTTCTATTTTTGTACCTCTGTTCATGTACTAATGCCCGGGGGATTCATCATTTTTGGCCATTTTCTCCTAAGCTGCAAATTACAGGCTCAATTCAGTAGCATATTTAAATTTAATGAATATTTACAGTAATCTCCACCTTCAGTGTACTGTGGAAACTTGTTCACTCCTGGAGACACCATTATTATATTTAGGTTTTTGGTTTTTTATTTTAGGATTCCTAAGTATTGGGAGGAAAAGCTCTTAATATATTTTTACTTACTAGGTACACATATAAATAAAGCTACTTGAACCTGGATATACATCATACCAAAATATATATCAATAAAATAGACTATAATATTGAAAAAATATTTTAACAACACGAAAACTAATGGTTTCTAGAAATATTCCGCAGATGCAAAATTTGTCAGTAGCTCTCAGTTCCCTTGAATCTCATGTGAAAGTTGTCACCATGCCCTCTGGAGTTTACCACATACCCATTCCATACCAGGATTTAAAGTTTTGCTTGTTTCATTCTTTCTTGATGGATAGGATCCTAAAATATGGCAGTAAAAGCAAGAAAGTTAAGAATCCTAAAGCCTTCACACTGTTGCATAACATCTGAGTTGGCGACTTTAGCTGGGTATTATTTTGACAGAGAAAATAACCCAGGGGAAAGGGTTCAAAGCTAAGCAAACAATATAGAATGCTCTCTGAACAACAGCATATGAGAACCATTTGAAAGCCAAGGACCACGAAAGGTTTAACAGGAAAGAAAAAGTTTAAGGAAAGAGCGTGGAGGTACAGTGGCTTCCTTGATCTAATTAAAAGGCTGCCCATAGGTACTCTATTTGATTCTGAACCAAGAAAATAGAAGTGAAACGGTGAGGTGGCAGTTGGGAGGGACAATTTGCCTCAGTACAGAGAATCTTCTGATGAAACCATATGTTCTTAATGCAATCTGTTTGCTTTTGAGAGATGTCTCCCTTCTTAGGTATCTTCTGGCAAAAAAAGAAAAAAATAGAGTATTTTATAATATAACATTAGGTTATATCAGATAATATGTGTATTAATGTGTTAGGCTATGAAAACAAATTACGGCAGACTGGGCGGCTTAGGAAACTGAAATGTAATCTATTCATGGGTTGGAGGGCACTTGGGCTATTCCCACATCTTCGTGATTGTAAACTGGGTGGATATAAACATTCAAGAACAAATGTGCTTATGATAAAATGAATTTTTACTTTTGAAGATTTTACTATACAAGCACAAATAATGTAACCTACTCATATATACATTTGTATTAATTTGGAATTTTTAAAAAAATCCTTCAAATTCACTAGATGGAAATTCAAAGAAAATGATCAAGGTGTCGGCAGGTTTGGTTCTGCAGTCTGTCTGGAGTGCAGGCGGTCCCTGTCTCCTCATGGGGTTATTCTCACGTGGTATCTTTCTGCATGTGTGTCCAAGTTTCCTCTTCTTATGAGGCATTAATCAAATTACATTAGGACCCACAATAAAGGCCTCGAGTTAATTCAATCATCCCCTCTTTGAAGACTCCGTATCCAAAGAGTCACATTCTGAGGTATTGGGGGTTTAGGATTCAAGATACCCATTTGGGTGGTTGCTGGGGGTCACATTTAGCTTATAAAAATATCTCAGTTCATTTCTGATTTGCAAGAGTTTTTCTTTTTTTTTTTTAGGGTAGTTATTGTTTAATGTTATTATTATTATTATTATTATTATTTTAAATTTATAAATACATGTATTTTATTATTCTTCATTACATTATCCGCCCCCCCCCCCCCCCCGTGGTAAGACAGAATTGATTTACAGAAAAGAATACAGAAAACACCAAAGCTCCTGGTAGACGGAGAGATTTCAAGTGGGGAGAGAGATGCTCTCTCCATTCCTCTCCCGGTCTTTCCCCGTCTCCTCCTCTAGGCCTCTAGCCTCAGGGTATATATAGGTGCATGGGTTCCTTGGCCAGGAAACAAATGAATACAGTCCCTTCCACCAGGGGCAAGGTGAATGAGTGTATCAATGAATGGACACAGTCCATCCATGGAATTCAGGCCTAGGAAATTCA
>CAUYRH010085448.1:0-26368 GCA_963574655.1 Perodicticus potto
TTGTTTCTCCTGGGGGCGCTCTTCCGAGGATATTTGGGCTGCCTCCGGAGCCTCAGGGTCTTTGGCCGCCGGAAGGTGGGTGATGTACGGATCTTCTTTTTTTTGTGGCTGTGGATGCCTTTTAGCACTGCCTTCTTGGCCTTCAATGCCTTTGCTTTGGCTTCGGCTTTGGGAGGGGCAGGAGCTTCCTTCTTTGCTTTCAGTGCCATCTTGTGAAAAGAGCCTCAAACTTTTTAAACAGGGGGCCAGTTCACTGTCCCTCAGACAGTTGGAGGGTCAGACTATAGTTTAAAAATAAAACTGTGAACAAATTCCTATGCACACTGCACAAAGGCCTCCTAACTTCAGAAAAAAAAAAAGGCCCCCCTTAACTGCAATAATAGGCCCTACTAACTGCAAAATAAAAAAAAGAATAGACCTCCTAACCTAAAAAAAAAAAAAAAAGAAATCCTAACTTGTTCTTACCTCGGTCCTCAGGCAGTAGCAGGCTCTGCATAGGCAAGCTTGTGACTCATCCAATCACACTCGAGACTGAGAGGAAGAGTTGAGAGACAGAGAGAAAGAGGGGAGTGGGAGAGCGCGGTGCACATTGCACACATGCGCACTGCAGCCCGGGACGAGTCGGCTGCTAAGCAGGACAGGCAGTGGCGGCAACCCCTCCCCCCAAACCAGATAAATGTTCTCGGCGAGCCGCATGTGGCCTGCAGGCCGTAGTTTGAGGACCCCTGGTATAAACTAAAAGTTTTAAGTTCTTCTCGCTCACATTATTTGTGCATTTATATCTTGTCAAATCTTTTTCTTATCATTCATTTTTAATTTTATTTTGAATTATAAAATAATTTGTCACCCTTGGTAGCATGCTGTGGAATCACATCTCACAGCAACCTCAAACTCTTGGGCTTAAGCGATTCTCTTGTCTCAGCTTCCAAGTAACTGGGATTATAGGTGTCTGCCACAATGCCCAGCTATTTTTGTTGCTGTTGCAGTTGTCATTATTGTTTAGCTGGCCCAGCTGGGCTCGAACCCACCAGAATTGGTGTATGTGGCAGGTGCTGTAAGCACTGTACTATGGGTTCTGAGCTCGATCATTCATTTTTAAAATAAGAAGCCATAGACACAACAGGCACACATGAAATGCAGGATCTTTGATTAGTTCTTAGGTGAGAAAGGAAGCACACAGCTACAAGGTTATTATTGGGACTACTGACAATTTCAAATTGATCTATTTTTGTTCATAATACTATATCAATATTTACCTTCTCCAGAGTGATAATTGTGCTGTGGATACAGAGGAATGTCCTTGTTTTAGGAGATACATTATAAAGTGCTGGAGTGAACTGTCAGTAAGTCTGCACCTAACCATCAAATGACAGAGGAAGGGAAGGAAAAAAGGGGAGAAAAGGAGGGAGGGAAGGAGGGAAGAAAGAAAGGAGGGGAAACAAGAGGAGGAGGAGTGGGGAGAGAGAAAGAAAGCAATCATGGAAACTTTATCAGTTGGTGAATCTAAGTGAAGAATATCTGACCGATTAAACATTTTTGAAATAAAAAGGGAAAATAGAAGATATCACAACACCATGCTGTAATGAAAATAGCCATTTGATACAGAAATATCTGAATTCAACTCCACAGTACTTGGTGACCTTGGTCTGGGGACTTCTTAGGAATTCAGTTTCACCTCCTTAAAATAAAGATTATTACCAACCTTGAAGCCTTCTTCGTAAAAACTGATGTGAAAGAAGGCCTGACCTGCAATATTCTCAACACATATTAGTTCTCCTTTCCTCTAAACCAACACTTATTTTCTTCAATAATAATTTATGTGGGAACTTCCTGTTTATAGTTATGGTAGGCTAAATTATCAGATCAACTTCCCTCTCCTTCCCCACTTGAAGACAACTAAAAAGGCTGGATATAATATTTTAAAAAGTGTCTTGAAATATTGAAGACAAAGATTTTTAGGTCAAAGAAAATGAGAACCCAGAAAAGAAAGCAAGAAAGAAGTTGTTTTTGCCTTGTGGTCATTCTATAATTCTGAATAATTAGAATCTTCATTTTGACAGGCTGGAGGGGCAAAACCCAAAGTCCAGAACTTGCTCAAACCAAGAGTTGAACCAGCAATACTCACAATAAGATGAGAGCTGACACCCCCTGAGGGTGAAACACAGCGAAGACAGTCAGCTCTGTTCAGATCTGCTACTCAGATTGAATTCCCTCTGATCTTCAGGAATGTCAACCCTTGAATTCCTTGGAAGGTGTTCTTAGGTTGGTAGTGCCCCACATCTGGCAGAGATACTCTCTGGACAAAGTGCTTTCACTGTAAGCCCCCAAAATACTTTTACAAATGCAGTGTGCGGTGCCTGGTCAAAGATAACCATGTACAAAGATAATGAAGAAGAGTCATTATGACATATTTGAAACAATCAAATGTAACTATTGTAAGTAAATAAATACATCTAGAGAAATTTAACCTTAGTGAATTTTTTTTTTCTTGAGACAGAGTCTCACTCTGTCACCCTGGGTAGAGTGCTGTGTTGTCATGAGAATTCAAAGCAACCTCCATCTTTTGGGCTCAAGCAATCCTCTTACCTTACTCTCCAAAGAGTACCAGGTACATAGTAAGGACTTAAAAAATTGGTTATCATGCTCTCCAAAGAGTAAGGTAAGAGGGACTACATGTGTCTGCCATGGACATCTGGCTAGTTTTTCTATTTTTAATGGAGATGGGGTTTTGCTCTTGCTCAGGCTGTTCTCCAACTTCTGAGTTTAAGCAATCCACCTGCCTTGGCCTCCCAGAGTGCTAGGATTACAAGCGTGAGCCACCAAGCCGAGCCTAGTGGATGATCTTAACATTAGATTAGAAGCAACTGAAGATGGAATTGATGAAGCATAAAGAAGATCAGAACTATAAAGTAGGTCAGACTATAAAATGGGTTAGTATCCCAAGAACTACACAGAGCAACAAAAAGAAACAGGACTAGAAATATAAAGAATGCTTCAAGGAGATCGAGAAACATAGGCTTAATCTGAGTTCTGGAAGAAGAGGATAGAGACAAGGAAAAGATAATTTATTTTTTAAGAGACACCTTGTCACTCATGCTGGAGTTGAGTAACACTTTGTCACTTATGCAGTGTTGTTATCATAGTTCACTGCAGCCTCTGACTCCCAGGAGCTCAATTGATCCTTCCATCTCAGCCTCCTGAGTAGCTAGGACTACAGAAGCGTGCCACCATGCCCAGCTGATTTTTAAATTCTTTGTAGAAATGAGATCTCTCTATGTTGTCCAGATTGTCCTGGAATTCCTGGCCTCAAGCAATTCTCCTACCTCAGCCTCCCAAAGTACTGGGATTCCTGGTGTGAGCCATCATGGTGGCTGGAAAAGATAATGGCTGAGAATTTTCCAGAACTGATGAAAGATGTTAATCTACAGATAGAGTTCCAGTGATTCTCAAGCCAGGTAAATTTAAAAAAAACTTCACCTAGACCCATTGTTGTGAAACAGCAGAAAACTGATGACAAAAACAGAGTCTTATAAAATCAAACACAGAAAAGATAAAAGATTATCCTCAAAGGAGAGCACATTGGGCTAATAGAAAGCCTATATAACTTCACTGGCAGCTCCACAAAACACTTATGAAAGAAATAAATCAACATAATTTAGATGATATGATTAAGTATTTTTCTGTATCTGTTATATTTCACACTAAAAAGGTTTTAAAAACACCTTGTGTTTGCATAACTCTCTCTGGGTTTCAATATCCACTTACAGTAATGGTCTTATTTGATCGTCACAGTTCTGTGAAGGAATTTATCAGATGATGTTAATGAAATCATATTGTCTGTGAAGTAATCAAACAGCATTTTGAAAGCTATAAATCTCAATTTAACATAATGTGTTGATACTTTTGAGGAGTTGACATGAATCCTAATTTTTTAACTATTTGAAAAGTTGAAAATAGGACCCTGTCATTTACACCCTTCTCTGCCCAGGCCGAATATACCTGGAACATCTGGTCTTTCATTCATTAAATTCAACACTCCAGTGGAAAATGTTGTTGGAATGTGCAAAGATTCAAACAACAAGCCAGGACAGCTGCATCTGAGACCAGTTTTATTCTGAAAGCAGAAAATCCATGCAAATAAACAAAAGCAACACATATAAGAAGAGAATTAATGACAGCTTACTGGAGATGACTCAAAAAGAGAAAAATGTCAATTGCAGTTTCCAGACTTCTCTAGAGGATTAAAAGAGGTAAGTTACTAACCGTCCCGAATGAGATGATAGATTTATATAAAACAAGTTTATACTATATTACATGTAAGAAAAAATTTTATTATACCCAGTGATTTTTCTAATAAAACAATTCCATCTATACTTCATCCCAAATCTCTTTCTCTCTCTCTTTTTGTCTCTCTCAATTCTAAACTAAGAAGAAGAAATCAAAGGTTTTCTAAATGTTGTATTGTCCTTATGGGCCCCCCATCCAAACCAAAGGTCTGCAGTTATAAAGGCTGAGAAGGCCATTTCTGGAGTTCATATGGTTGTTTTCATGGGAAGCAGAGCTCAGCTGGAAACTCCCAACTCGCCAACATTTTAGTCAGGAAAATGAATGAATATACATGCCTGTAAAAATTACTTTATTCATCTGGTCAAAAATTTTTAATTCAAATCCTTATATGCTGAGTAACAATGAAAATTTTCACAATTAGCTTGGCTTATATGCTAGTTTTATCAATGAAAAACAAAGGAATTTAATTAAGAACATGAAGGAAATAAAGTCTAGAGTAAGCTCACTGTTGCTTAATTAGGGCATGTTGATTGGTCAAAACTTCAGGGGGTGCTTTTGTTACAGATCAAAAATATGCTGGATTTTTAAATATGTAATTTTTATGCTCCTTAATATACCTGTTGGAACACTGTTAACAGAGTTTAGTGTTGTTTCAAAAATAAATTTAATAGGGCAGCACCTGTGGCTCAAAGGTGTAGGGCGCCCGGCCCCATATGCCAGAGGTGGCGGATTCAAACCCAGCCCCGGCCAAAAACTGCAAAAGAGATAAAAAGGTTCTTCCTCTGTTTAAAAAAACTAATTTCTTTTAGTTTATTCTTTCTCCTTTCTCAGCATAAGCAAAAATTTTAGAAGTGCTTCCTGGTATAGTCGCATTGTTTAAACTTGCTACTTTATAGCTAATTTCTTCCTAATAACTTCAATTGCATCAATCACTCATTCTAAAATTGTGCTTTTTATCTTGACTTGTTCAGTTCACATGGACTCCTGATTATAGCACTGATTTCTGATGCGAACACTGATAGAGTTCCATCTCTGGCATCCAGGTTTGCACAGTACCAGGTACATAGTAAGTAATAAATAGTAATAGTAATTTTTTAAATTGGTTATCATGCTCTTTCTTTATTGCTTAAGTGTTTAAAACTTAATGCATTAATCATAACCATAATTTTATCCTTTCCTTAACAACATATGATTGAATTTAAACATGTTTCACAGTTTTAGGAGAGACTCAGCTCAAATACTTTACAGTGACAAACGATTGAGTGGAGCTTTGTTATGTTGTGATTAATGTTTAAGACCGCTTATAAATAATTTGCCCCATGCCTAGGTGCTCATGGGGCTTTTATTTACTAATCCACTTTAGAAAATAGTCAGCACTAACCTGCCTTTTCCTGAATTTCTCTCTAAAGGGAATAGAGTTATGCGGCAGTTCAAGCGTGCACAATGTCTGTATTTTTGACACATAAAAAATTACAGTAGACACAGTACCACATTGAAAACAAGTTCAATAACAGGCTAACTGAAAGTGGCCCTGTGTTTGGTCTGCTGACTAGGAAGTTAACATATACATCAGCAGTTGGCATCGAAAGAAATGTCTTTACAACAACTTTTAAAAAGCAGAATTTATTGACCATTTTAAAAAGTCACAATTTCCCAATATTCTCTTTTAAAAGAGAATATTGTTAAAAAGAGTATAATGCTGTTGTACTTTCTTGTAACTTTGTATGAAGGGGGAGCTTATTATTTCTACCCATTTAATATTTTGGGGAACATTTACACATTTCAAGGCCTCCAGTTTTACTTGTTTTTAAAGTAGTGGTTACTATTTTCTTATTAGAAGTAATACATGTTCAGTATAGAAAAGTATGAAGAAAAGCAGAAAATTCACTTGTAATCCTGTCCTCTGTTGATGACACATTAACATTTTGTGTTTTGCTTTGAATCTTTTTTCAGTACATAGTTTTTATAGTTACACAGTTGAAGTTAAACACCATATAAAAAATCTTTTGAGCTTGCCTTTCCCCTTACTATTATATCATAAATATTTTCTCATGGTACTAAAAAAAAAACCTTCATTTTTAAAGGCTGCTAAAGATGTCAGTGTATGTAAATGTCACAAATGACTTAACTAATCTCCTATTGTGATAACTGAATCTCCAAGTTTTGCTATTTCAAATAATGCAGTGATATACATTTTCATGCATAATCCTTTGGTCAAATTATTCCCTTAGGACTAGTTTCTAAAGAGGAGTTAATGGGTCAAAGGATCGGAAATCTTTCAGGGGTTGTGGTATATATTGGGGAGGTTCTCTCCAAGAAAGGTTGAACTAGTTTGCCTGAACTAGTTTGCAAAGCATGAAGTTCTTCCTGGTTTTAATTTTAGGGGGATTTTAAAAATTGCTTTTCTCATCCTGTTTGAAGAAACAAAATTAAAGAATATCAAATATTACTAGCAACCTAGAAAAATTAAATTGCCACAAAAATAAAATTGTTATAGACAGGTATGTGCTATATAAGTAATATTTGAAAATTATTTGTGCATATGCCACATGTGGAAGTCCATTTATACCAACCAGAATTTTTTAAACTTTAAGATCTTAAGACCATGGCATGTGTGAAAAATGAAATAACGGTGTGTAATTAAGTTTGAGAAACTTTATTGGAATTACTTGATCGTTAGAAAGAAATTCTTTGGTTGTATATATGTCTTTTTAAACAAGAATAAATTATTTGAAAGAGATACTAAAAGAATTTGTGAAATGTATCTGTGGTACCTTTGATTTTCTAAAAATAAAATTTAAGATTTTCGTTGTTTTAAACTGCATAGTGTATTGTTGAGAGCAATAGTTCTCAAAGCTGGGTTCTCAGACAGCAGTGGCCACATCATCTAGGAACTTGCTAGAAATGCAAATTCTCAGGTCTCCTGATCTCATGAATCAGAAACCCTGGGGCTGTGCCAGAAATCCACGTTTTAATAGATCCTTCAGGTGCTTCTGACACAGGCCTAAGTTTGGAAACCACTGATTTAAGGTTTACAAGCAAATCACGTTTGTCCACCTACCCTCACCACTGCCATCTCAGGCTATATAGCAAGCAACTAGAGGTATTTAAGGAATATTTCTGCCTCATAACTCTTCCTTACCTATAAATGTCTGGACAATTCACTCAATCACTCAATGTACTTAGAATATGTGACAAAGTGAGTATCTAAGTTTGTTAGCATAGAAATTTTAGAACCATCTTCTTTCCCACCTTGTAAGAAGTCCGGAATCTATGTTATTTCCAAATTTTGTGGTATTAGTAGGAGTATTGTGTGGAGATGCAAAAAATAAAAAGAAGCAGCTCAGAGAAGGAGGTAGCTCACCTATATAAGATGGGCCGAGCGCTACCTCTGGAGACTATCGGAGACTATTCCTTACAAGTAAGTGTCCAGGCTCCAGGCACAATTGTGAAGTACTTGAGGGCTGTCTCTCACGCCCTCCTGCTTTCCCTATTGCCCCCAGAGGCTCCCATGTTTTCGGTCTACCCTTTCTGATACTGTGAGTAAAACCAGTATTTCCTGAGAGACTACCCCATACGCTGCTGAAGAGCTCGATGGCAGTTGCATCATTTAGTCCTCCAACTATAGCAGGAAAATGTGGCCTCTTAAAAATAAGACTTAGTCTGGTACAGTTTCCCAGCTCTTTGAGAGGTGGAGGCAAGAGGATTGCTTGAGGCCAGGAGTTCAAGACCAGCCTGAATGTCACAGCAAGACCCCATCTCTGCCAAAAAAAAGGTAGAAAAATTAGCTGTGTGTGGTGGTGCACGCCTATAGTCCCAGCCACTTGGGAGGCTGAGGCAAGAGAATTACTTGAACCTAGGAATTCAAGGCTGCATTGAGCTATGATAGTGCCACTGCACTTCAGCCAGGGTGACAGAGTGAGTCCCTGTCTTGAAACATCAAGACAAAACACCAAAAAACCAAGACGTAGATAAGTAAAGTAATCTGCCCAACATCACAGAGATATGAGTCAGAGGCTGAACTTAAGTCAGTCTGCCTGATCCCAAAGCATTTCACCTCCGTGTGACAGTGTCCCAGATTCCCAAAGAGTGCCTTCCTACCCTTTCCGGCCACCTGCCACTCATTCAGGCTGTGATTTCAGATGCTCCTGCCTCTGTGGGTATGAGGAAGCCGTGGGGGTGTCATATGCAGGGAAAATCACACCAAATGGATATAGGCATAACCAGCGTAAGCACTGCCAGGGTTATTCGCATTTGAAAAGACAAAGCTTCAAGAGGCAATTCTTTAGATGTTAGTTTGGGGAAGCTGTTCTTGAATTATTGTAGCTAGGTGAATAAAGTTTATCTAACTAAGAGGAAATTTCCAGTAATTTTGAAAATCCTGCCCTTTAAACAACTGCCTATTCTGCCCACGAGTTGGATAGACTGTTTATGTGCTTTGGGGTGTGTGTGTGTAAATAGATCATTCTGTGGCAGATATGGATTACTCTGAGTGAAAATTAGATCTAATTTTTTGTTAGATACGACCTCCTTTTAGTCCAGATGAGAATTCTCAGAATGAACAAAAAAAGCACTTATTGAATGCCTGATACGTGCTGGTTGATAAGGCATTGGGGATACAAAGATTGACCTTAAGAAACTCACAATCTAGGCTCGGCGCCTGTGGCTTAATGGGCTAAGGCGCCAGGCACGTACACCTGAGCTGGCGGGTTTGAATCCAGCCCGGGTCCGCCAAACAACAATGACGGCTGCAACCAAAAAATGGCCGGGCCTTGTGGTGGGTGCCTGTAGTCCCAGCTACTTGGGAGGCGGAGGCAGGAGACTTGTTTGAGCCCAGGAATTGGAGGTTGCTGTGAGCTGTAATGCTACAGCACTCTATCCAGGGTGACAGCTTGAGGCTCTGTCTCAAAAAAAAAAAAAAAAAAGAAACTCACAATCTAGTGGGGGTTCTAGAGATAGAACATAATGAACATTTTTGGGATAGTCATGGAAAAGATAGGGGAGCACCCAGCACACCTTGGGTAAAATCTGAGCTGGATTCCTGGTGGTGGAAATAACCCACTGGTTGAGTCTTGAGGAATAGATAACAGGCCAGAGGGAGAGGAACCCAGGCTGGGCGTGTGGGGAGATAAAGCATGTTGATCTTGCTGTGACAGGAAGCTAGTGGGCACATGGCAGTGGCTGGTGAGAAACCTCACAGGAGGGGGATGCTGTTCGCAAAGCCTGTGTTTAGGAGCATTGGGTTTCTGCTTTGGGCCATGGGAGGCTACTTAATGCTCTGAGAAGAGACAAGATGTAGGTCAGTTTGCATTTTAGGCGTGTTACCTGGCAAAGGAGTATAAGTTTGAGGAAACCAAATGGGAGGGAGTTTATCATTGATGGATAGAGCCTAGAGACTTACCAGATTGTCATTGTGTCCTGAATTCTTGAACTATTCACTTCATTAATGACTTGTATTATACTTTAAAAATGGTTTTGAAAACCAACATAATACACACAGAGTCCCCTAGGGATCCCCGTTCAACTTTAGTCTAGTTCCCTAAGTCACCACTACTCTTCGAACTGTTTCTTCTTGTAGTTTCTTTTAAACTTCTAAATGACATTTTCTGTTCCTACTTTGTGATTTATTTGTTGTAGATACTATCTACTGACTTCTTATCATAACACATGAGATATAACTTACTCTGTCCCATCCTCTCATAGTCACAATATATTTAGATCACGTTTTTAGTTTCTCTGTCCATTTGCACAGGTCCTGACCTGAGATCCATGACTTCTACTGTCTACCCCCACTGAGACTGCGCTGAGCAGTGCAGGGAGACCACACTGGGAGAGGACGCCGGGAAAAGCAGCCTCCCAGTATAACCTGAAACCTGGTAAGTGGAAAAATGTTTAGTTTATTATGCAAATGTTAAATCACCCTTTCTAATGAACCCCTTGTCAATCTTTTCTTTTAAAAAGTAAAGCAGGAAATAAAATCTTCACAAAAGTTAAAAAAACAATTCTCCCCCTACCCCCAACTGATCCCTTAAGCTATCCCAGGCGGTCAGTTGTAAGTTATTATGACCCAGCAGTTAAGAATGCTTTTCTGTGACGTATTATGGCCTTAGGTGGGTGGAAGATTTTCTTTTTGTCTGTACATGGCAAGAGCTGCTTCTCCCAAGAGTAGTGGCAACTCGCATTCCTTCAGCCTGTGACTAATTCACGTGACTCAATCATGGTCTCAGGCTTTGTTGGGGAAAGAGTAAATTCCTGTTAAATTCATATTTGTTCTGAGTGTTGTCTTAAAATATGATCTAAAAATTCAGTGAATAATGGTTTTAATCATACATGTCTTCCTTCAGTTATTTGGTTGAGATTTGTTTTATGGCTCATATTGTAATCCGACTTGATAAATGTTCCATATGCACATTGAAGGTATGTCTATCTTGTAGTTGGGGGAGAATGTTTTATAAGTGTCAATTAGCTGATATTCTCAATATAGTAATACATACATGATATATTAGTGTTCTAGATTCTTACTGATTTTCTATTCTATGAATTATTGAGAGAGGCTGTTGAATACTTCAACTATAAATATAAATTTGTATATTTTCCTTAAAGTTTTAATAGATTTTGCTTCATATATTTTGAAGCTTTATCATAAATGCATAAATACTTAGGATTGTTATGTTCTTCCGATGAATTGACAATTTTATTATATTAAATACATTTCTTTATCCCTGGTGGAATTCTTTGCTCTGAAATCTACTTTGTTAGGTTTTAATATAGCTTTTTTAGCTGTCTTTCTTTTAAAAAAATTTGTATATATCTATATAAATACATTGTTTTTAACATATAGATATATAATGCACATGAATGAAACAAAATATACCATGATTCAGCTAGTTTTGTAAGACATCCAAATTTACTTTTATGTTAGAAAATGTATTAATGTAATTAACTATACATTTTTCCTAGCTTTCTTTGGATTAGTTGTTAGCATGGTGTATTTTTCCCATCCTTTTACTTTTATTCTTAATCTTTTTTGTGCCTTCCTTGTAAAGTGATTTTTGGTAAGAAAGATATAGCTTGGTCTTGCCGTTTTACCCAATCTGACAATCTTTGCCTTTTAATGGGGGTGTTTAGATCCTACTTATATTTAATGTGATTACTAATTAGGTTAGGTTTAAGTTGATCACCTTGCTATTTATTTTCTATTTGTCCTATCTGTTCATTTCCCCCACTTTTTATTTTTCTGCCTTCTTTTGAATTAATCAAATGTTTTTATGATTTTGTTTTATTTCCTTTGTTGGTTATAACTCTTTGTTATTGTAATGTTTGCTTTAGAGTTTATCATATATATCCTTAATGCATCATAGTCTACATTCAAGTAATATTTTATCACTTTGTGTGTAGTGTAAGAACCTTACTATGGTATAGATCTATTTCTACCCCTCCTTGTCTTTGTGCTATTATTATTATATGTTTTATGTGGCTTTTCATATACTTTTGTAATATTATTATTACTTTTATTTAAACAGTCAATTTTCTTTTAAAGATATTTGAATAATAAGAGTGGGAAAAAAGTCGTCTCTGATCTTAGTACTTTGAGAGACTGACGTGGGAGGATAGCTTTAGGCCAGAAGTTTGAGGCTATGAGTTACTATTTAGCCTGGGTGATAGAGTGACACCCTGTATCTAAAAAAAATAGAAAGGAAGGGAGATTGAAAAAAATCTTCTATATTTATTCACATGGTTACCATTCCCACTGCTCTTAATTCCTTTGTGTAGGTCTATACAGTTGTCGTTTGGTATATGTGAGGAATTGGTTCTAGGATCCCCAAATATACCAAAAGCTACACATACTCAAGACCCACAATTGGCTCTTCAGAACCCACATACATTACAAGTTAGCCCCCTGATTATGTGGATTTTGCAACCTTGTCTTTTCGATCTGTATTTGGTTGAAAAAAGTCCATATATAAGTAGACCCATGAAATTCAAACTAATGTCATTCAAGGATCGACTATATACATTTGATATAATTTTCCTCTGTCTCCAAGATTTATTTTAGCATTTCTTGCATTGTGAGTCTTCTGGGAATGAATCTTTTTAGTTTTTTACACCTGACTATTTTACTTTCATGTGTAAAGATATTTTAGCTGGGTATAGAATTCTAGGTTGAAAACTTTATAGTTTTCATCAAATTTGGAAAAATATGGGCCTGTTTTCTCATCCCTATTATATGGACAAGATGACCTTTAATGCATTCTTCAACTCAACATTATTCTCTGTGCAGAGATGAATAGTGAGATTGAAGAGATAGGTAAGCATCATACAGAGTAATTTGGATGTTATTCTAGGGGAATAAAGGGGCTCCTAATCAGAGAAGGACTGATTTTGAATGATCACTCTGACAGTTTTCATGTGAACTGAAGATATGAGATTAAAGTAATGACTATATTTATTAAGCATTCCCTACCCTGCAGCTGCTTTACATGTATTAAAGCATTTAATCTTCACAACCACCAACTCATGAAGAAGATATTTGTATCAAAGTAGAAAAACTGAAGTTAAGAGAATAGAGACAACTTGCACGTGAAAGAAGCAAGAAAGTAAATTTGTGCAAACCACAGCTGAGATTCCAACTCAGTCTGAATTCAGAGCCTACATTTTGACTGCTACGGTGAACTACAGATATTAGAAGTGGATATTAATTTAGGAAGACTAGCAGAAGGTTAGGTCAGATGCACAAGGATAAAGAGGAGGAAGGAATGGACTTGAAAGAATGTTGTTTGTTTGTTTGTTTATTTATTTATTTATTGAGACAGATTTGCACTTTGTTGCCCTTGGTAGAGTGTAGTGGCAACATAGCTCACAGCAACCTCAAACTCGTGGGCTCAAGCAATCCTCTTGCTTCAGCCTCCTGAGTAGCTGGACTACAGATACCCATCACAATGCCTGGCTAGTTTTTTTTTTTTCCATTTTTAGTAGAGACAGGGTCTCACTCTTGCTCAGGCTTGTCTCAAACTTCTGAGCTCAATCAATCCACCTGCCTCAGCCTTCCAGAATGCTAGAATTACAGCCAGGAGCCACTGTTCCTGATCTGGAAGATCTTTAAGAAAAAGAATTACTGGGTGGCACCTCTGGCTCAATGAGTAGGGTGCCAGCCCCAGATACCGAGGGTGGTGGATTCAAACCCAGCCCTGGCCAAACTGCAACAAAAAAAAAATAGCCGGGCGTTGTGGCGGGCGCCTGTAGACCCAGCTACTCGGGAGGCTGAGGCAAGAGACTCGCCTAAGCTCAGGAGTTGGAGGTTGCTGTGAGCTGTGATGCCATGGCACTCTACCAAGGGTGACAAAGTGAGACTATGTCTCAAAAAAAATAAGAAAAAGAATTGCTGATTGGATGTGTGGCAGTGAGCGAAGGAAAGGCAAACAGGAGGCCAAGATGATTTCTAGATCTCTGGTTTGTATAACTTGGATGACTGGTGATACCATCAATTGAGATATGGAGCACAGGAGATGAAAAAAAGGTTTTGACAAGAAAGACAAGTTCAATTTTTGACACACACAGATTAGAATGTTTGGGGGACATGTAGGTGGAGCTGTCCAAAAGATAGATTAGAGCTATAATATGATTAGATATGTAATCACAATACACATCTACCTTTGAAGGAAGCTAGATAAATGAACTTGAAAGTCACTAGCAAGTAGTAGGAATTTCTCCACCTTGGGACAATTGACATTTTGGGACAGATAATTCTATGTGGTGAGAAGCTGTCCTGTGCACTGTAGGATGTTTGGCAGTATTCTATCCACTAGATGCCAGGAGTCCAACGTTTGAATCCTACTATGACAATCAAAATTGTCAATACTACCACATGTTTCCTGGGGGACAAAAATCTACCTGGTTGAGAACCATTGGCATATAGGTTGCATTTAAAGCCACAGGAGAGGAAAGAATTAGCTGGGGTAAATGTACGGAGAAAGGACATGGCACTGGATACCATCCATTTCATTTGTTGATTCCTTTGTTTATTCCTTTCCATTCTTCCTTCCTCCCTCCCTCCCTTCCTTTTTTCTTCTTAAGGCATGGGCAGGGAGACAGGGAGCCACAGAAATGGACTGGCTGACAGGTAGGAGTAGAAAAAGATTGGTGGAACTGAAATGATGGGGATAGAGTTTTAAGGAGGGTTAAATAAGTCAAAAGACACAGGAATGCCAGGCAAGATAAAGACAGAAAAATATTGGGTACATTTGGCAATAAGATTGTAGGGAACTTTATTGAGAGAAGTTTAAGTGGAGTGATGTGGACAGGAGCCAGACTGTAGTAGTTTGGAGAGTGAGCAAAAAATAAGAAATTGGAAATAAGGAATGGACTTTATTTTTTCTTTGAACTTGACTCTGAATGGAATGAATGAAGTTCACAGTAGTTAGAAAGGGATGTGGGGTTCAGGGAAACATTATTTCTTCTTTTCTCATTTGTTCTTTCTTTCATTCTTTTGTTCCTTTATTCCTTTCTTCTTTCTTTCTATTCTTCCTTCCTCCGTCTCTCCCTTCCTTTTTTCTTCTTTCTGTTAAGATAGGAGAGTTTTGTAATCTAGAGAGAAAGGTATACCTTGCTGTTTCCTAAATTCTCTGTCATTGTCTTTATGGGTTCCTTTGACTTTAAATGCCTTTTCTCCCACCTGGCTTATCAGATAACTAGCCATTTTTCAAGGACTATATAAAATGAGAACTTCTTCATTAAAATTTTCTCTGATCTTTCTTAACTGGATGAAATTTCTTCATATTTAGAAAACCTGTAGCAATTTGTTCTATTTTTATAATACTTTTCACATTGTACATTGTGTGAGTGCTGTATGTACAGTTGTTTGATGCTGTAAGTAGTTATAGTTTGGGGGTACAGGAGCAGTGTATTATTCATTTCTATATTTTCAGCCTCAAACTCTTAGCTTATATTAACAATTCAATAATTTCTTTGACAATTTGAATTGAATTTAAATGAATACTGGAGTGCAGAAAGCACTATATCCCTTTGCACTCCACTCCAATATTTGAGGAAGCTTCATGGAAGAAAAGGTTTTTTCTTCTTATGCATTGTGTATATTTATTACAACAGATATAAATAATATGTTGGGTGAATGATAATTATAGTGCCCCAGTTGTAGAATTGTGAATAGGAGATTTTGTATATTATAAAGAAAAAATATAATGATTAGACAAAGAGATTTGGAGTTTGCCCCCCAAATGTCCCCTGGGGCAAAAATGTGCCTCCATTCAGTTGAGAACCACTGGCATTTCTTTCTGGCCTGTCTCTGCAGGAGATAAAGTATCTTTGCTAGGGAGAATTAATGGGTTTTTAGCTACAAGTTCTGTTACTAACTTGTATCATTAAGATGTTTTTGAAAAGGGTTGCGATTAGGACTAAATGCATCATGAATCATGTCTCTGAAACTACCTTTAGACCATTTCTAAGTAAAAACTATAACAAATACTAAAATCATAACATCATGCCTCTATTTCCAGCATTTGTTTTGACTCATTTAAAGGAAATAGAAAGTATAATAAGTAACTTGTGCCCTATACGCTAAGTGCATTTATTCTCTGTTGTCTGAGTAAGAATTCTGTAACATAGTCAACGGCCTTCTATGTCTTACAAGATAGAGTTCAGAAACTTACTGGATTTTTAAAATAGGTATTATTTTTATATAGTTTGGACATCAAAAAGTATTTGAAAAGTATTCAGTGAAAATCTAACCCCGTCTCCCATTTTCCCGGTTCCTATTCTCATTCCCAGCTGGTTATCAGTGCTATTAATATTTGCTTTATCTTTTTAAAGACTTTACATTAATACACCAACTCCTGTCTCCTTTTTAATATAAATATGTCTACTACTCCTCATTTTCTTTTACCTTAATAAAATATTTTGGAGATCTTCTATTTCAATAAAGTATAAAGAGCTTGCTTCTTCTTCTTCTTTTTTTTTTAAATTGCTACATGATATTCCAGTGTAGGAATGATTCTTTTTAACCAGACTTTTACAGATATTTTCAATCTTTTGTTATTACACATAATGCTCCAGTGAATAAACTTATACTAATTTGCACATGTGTGAGTGTATATGTAGAATAAGTTTCTAGAAATGAAATTGTTGGCTCAATATAATTTTGATATTGTCAAATCTTCTCCACTGGAGTTTTACCCATTTATATTCTCACTAGCAATGTAGAAGATGCCTATTTCTCCACAACTTTGCCAAAATCACATTTGGATTTTTACAAATGTGATAAAAATGTTGTCTCAGTTTGAATTTATGTATTTCTCTTTATGACTGAGGTCAAATAACTTCTGAAATGTTTAAAAGCTGAGGCTAAGATTTAAAAAAATACATCGCTGATTCATTGAACCCCAAGAAAATGCTTTGGAGACTGTTAGGAACATCACGGAAGGATAATTTCAAATCATTTTAACATTTTTAACCATCAAATTCTTGTTACAGTAAATAGATGTTTCTCAGAATCACTGAGTACAATGTCCCATGGCTCCCACTGTTCAGATCTCATGTTATATAACATTTTTGGGGCGCCCAATAAAATATAAACCAGAGTACAGAGGTATAAACCAATTAACATTATTAATAGTATTATAGTATTTCCAGACTTTTTTTTTTAACCACTAAGATTTACCTATCTTTGTGAGAAAATACCCAACTTTTAGTCTAATATAGTCATTTCTTTGAGGCTTAAAATAAACCTGAGATTCTTCTATATATTATTTTTAATAAATGTTATTTTTAAAACAGTTTTAAATTTATAGTGAAATTGCAAAGACAGAGTTATCAAAGCCTACACTCAGTTCTCCCTGTTATTAACATCTTGTGTGAGTGTGGCATATTTGTTACTGTATGAACGATACTGAGATGTTACTATCAACGAAAGTCCATACTTTATTCTAAATTCTTCAGTGTTTCCTAATGTCCTCTTTCTGTTTTAGGACCTCATCTGGGACACTGTTTTACGTTTACTCATCATGTCTTCTTACTCTCCTCTTGGTTTCTCAGACTTCCCTTGTTTTTTGTAACCTTGACAGTTTTGATGAGGACTGATCAGGCATTTTCTAAACGTCCCTCTGTCAGGATTTTTCTAATGATTAGACTGGGGCTGTAGGTTTTGGGAGAAAGATCACAGAGTCAATGTGACATTCTCATCACATCATGTCAAGGGAAACATACTCTCAACTTCACTTATCACTGTTGATATTAAACTTGAACAGCTGGATAAGGTAGTGTTTGTCAGGCGATGCGACTGAAAAGTTGCTCTTTTCTCACTCTTTCATAGAGTACTCCTCATGGAAGTCACCGTGCCCAAGCCGGGCTTAATAAAGGGGGGTTGTGTCTATCTTTTTGGGGTGCAGAATCTATATAAGTTATTTGGAATCCTTCTCATGGGAGATTTGTCTCTTTGTCCCCGTTTATTTATTTATTCAATAACTTACTTTTTATAAATAAGATTTCGTGGATATTGGGTTACTACGCAGAAGTACTTTATTTATTTTCTTGCTCATTTTTTTTCAGCTTTGGCCATTGGAGTTCTTTTAGTTGGTATCTGCGTGAGTTCCTTTGAAATACTTCCAGCTTTTTCCCCCGCTTTTTGAACACTTCCTTATTTTCTGGTACTATGAGATACTCTGGACTCATCTTGTGTATTTCCTGCTCTAGGTCTAAACATAGTCGCTTCTCTAAGGGCCCTAATTCCTTTGATTAGACAACGCTTTTAGAAGCCCAGGTCTGGGAGCTAGGCATGTTCCTTACTCCTGGGGTGTTATTGCCTTTAAGTTCTCTCAGCTGACAGAGGGGGGAATGATATGGGTATACTTACCTGAGTATAATTGTACATCTATAAGTATTTCTGTATTTTACTGTCTGTGTCTGTATTAAACTAAGCATGAATTCATACTGATATCTCCAACACTAATCCATTACCACACGGATCACTTTAGCCTCTTCAAGGGTAGGATTTCTAAAATAAAAAGTGATGGCTTTAGTTAGGTAACTTTAGAACACGGCTTCTATTAAAAACGAAGGAGTTGTGTAGTGTATGAATACAATTCTACAACTCAAGTTCTTCGTGCCCTCATCTGGCAGGGGTAGCAGGAAATTCCATTTCTAACACGCTTGGGGCCCCAGACCTTAGGGCTACACAAAGGTCCAGGAGTCTTGTGGGGCCTCAGGGTACTGATGCTGTTTCTCTCTCTGGCCCGGTTATTGCTGGTTTACCTGTGGTAACAGCTCACATGGTCCTCTCAGGTCCTAATGCTCATGACCTTGTGCCACATCTGAGGTGGGGAGACGGTCCAGCTCCTGGTACTGTGCAGCTGCCCCGTCTGATGCCTGGCACCTCCTGGCACCTTCCACACATATCACCTTGGTCCTCACTTCCTCTGCTGCCTTGTCTTTCTTCCCTTTCCCAATAAAGGCCCAAATCTCCACTGTTTGTTCACCACTTCTCAAAGGCTCTTGTCCTCCAGGAGAATGAGTTCAGCCTTTTAAAAAAAACTTAGGATTTTTCCAAAGAAAGAAAGGGAGTTATCTTGCAGGAAACATTTGCTTTTCTCTCTGTAACTTCTTGTACATCCCATTATCACGGGCCATGATGTCTGGCTCCTTGCTGAAGCGGTGGAAGGAGAAGACCATGGGGAGCATGAAGCCAAGCTACTATTTCCACATGGTTCCTCCACAAACAGACATATGGAGTGAAAACCCAAGGTCAGAAGCTGCTTAGGATCAGAGCCATGGGACAAGAGAAGCATTTCCTACTTTGAGGTTGTAGAGTCTGTGATTCCACTGCCGAGAGCCAGTGCCCAGGCCCTGTGACCCGTAGGTGGGTCAGTTGCCTCCTAAAGGTCACTGAAGGCAAGAGTACCCATCCATAGCAACTCAAATGCACATTTATGTCATGTAAAAAACAGTTGATTCTGGGCCCTGGGTGCAAGAGGTTGCCACACTTTTGAATTTGAGACTCAGGTCCTTTTATGTTTCTGACAATGATTTGGGTCAATGGAAATATTACTCTTCGGAGACTAAACTTGGTGAGGTGCACACGTAAAATTTTATTTTCTCCAACTGCTGCTTTCAATTACCCTCTGTTCTTGCTCTGCTTGGTAGAAGCAGATTGCTAAGGCATCCTGGGCTGCACCTCTTTCTCGTCACTTCCAATTTATTGAAATTAGCTCAGTTTCAACTCGACTCTCACATCCCATTTAAAATGTTCCCTCTCCCCATCGCAGGTCAGACTTCTGGTTTGAAGGACATGGAGCATGAACGATGTGTGTCTTGCCTTTTTGTTCCCTCCCGTCATCTTGTTTTGAGGGACCAGAGACAAGAGGACAGGTGGACACCATCACACTCTCCTCATGTTGGGTTTGCAGCTTCTTTTGCTAAAACAGACAGCCTGGGGATGTCCTCTTTGTGCCAGGCATCTGAAGCTGATTCTGTCATGGAATAGTTCATGTTCTTAGGAGGCCATGTGAACCTTTCTCATTGTATATTTCTCTTTTTGCAAGTTCTGGCTCTGGCCCACCTTGGTTTGTCTTCCTTGCTGCTAGAGTTTACTCACTTGGTGGACAGATCCTCAGAGGGTGGCACTGGCCGGCCAGCTTCCTCCCAGGACCCTTCCACCAAGAGCCACTCAGCCCACAGGAAACCCAAGGGTCTGTCCCAAGCCAAGAATAGGAACTCATGCCTCTGACTGCTGCCCTTCTGTAAGACCTACCATTTCCCTCTTTTCTCCTGCTCAGGTCAGCAGAAAGAAAATTATTAATTTCACAATCTAAGGATGCCATTCTTGACTGTTACAGGGGTCTCTAGTCCTGAGTTTCTGAATCTTGGTATGCTTGACATTTGGGGCCGGATAATTCTGTTGTTGTGAGGGTCTGTCCTATGTGTTATAGTATGTTTTGGTGGCATCTCTACCCACTACACGCCAAATTGCTTCCTGGTAATAGGGTGACAAAATTTTCTGGTGTTGAGCCTGAAAGTTCCTTGACCTGGCAAAGTATAAAGAATAGTGTCACCCTAAAGTTGACCATAAGCAAATCCCCCAAACCATGAATATACCCTTACATGGCAAAAAAGACTTTGCTGATGTGATTAAGTATTTTGAGATGGAAAGTTTATCCTGGATGATTTGGGTGGGCCCATTGTAATCATTAGAGCCCTTCTAAGAAGGAGGCAGCAGTGTCAGAATCAAAGGAGGAGGGGTGACAACAGGAGCCGAAGTTGGGGTGATGTAATTGCTGGCTTTGAAGATTCCACCTGCTAGGAATGCAGGTGGCCTTAGAAGTTGGGAAAGATAAGAAATGAATTCTCCCTAGAGCCTCCAGAAGGAACACAACTGTGTCAACACCTTAATTTTAGTCTACTGAGATTTCTGACCTCCAGAACTGTGAGATAATGCATTTGTATTGTTTAAGGTCCCTGTGTTTGTGCTAATCTGTTATAGCAGTAATAGGAACCTAAGACATCTGGGAAACCCTTCAGTCCCAATCAAAACCAGAATTTTTGGTCATCCTATCTGGGGGGCAAAATTGCTCCTGAATGAGTCATGCTGCTCTGATTTTAGAAGTTATTTTATTGGGTCTTGCTCATTTAGCTTTGAGAAGGGACATACCCTTCTTTACTCCCTCCCCCCTTTTTTTCTAGGATGTAAAGGAGGAAGGAGAATTACCTCTTACCATAGAAAATCGCATTTCTCACAAGGGCAATTACTCAACGACTTCCTCAGTCTTTGGGAGGTGAGGGGTGAGGCTGGAGGCTGGGTGGTGTGGGTTTGCGGCAGTGTCTGACACAGTGGATGCTCAGCTCCCTTCAGAATGTGGGGTCACTTGGCTCCATTTTGTCCTCAGTTTTTGCCAGTTCCTGTTGCTATTTCCAAGGCAGAAGGAAAATGTTACTCAACTCTCTGTTGAACTCAGAAGTAACTTTGAGCTCGCAAAAAGCAACTTCTGCTTTCTGATTGTCTATGAGTAAGAAGATCTGATTTTAGTTACAACACCTCCGTTTTCTATCGATGGTAGATTGCTACGTGCTCCCCAGTACATACTCTTCCACGGTAATAGAGTTTGAAGCACAGCACGTGACTGCCCAGCTAACGACTACATTTTCAAGCTTTCCTAGCAGCTAGCTGTTAGGTAAGTGACTAATATCTGGCCAAAAGGATGTTAGTAACTTCTAGGTCATGTCCTAAAAAGGAAATGGCTTGTGCTCTACTTCCTCTTTTCACTCAGGTAATAATGCAGAGAGGGCATTAGCTTTAACCAAGCAAATGAGAACAGTGTGCCACAGGTCCATGGGACCTGGATCTCTATGACCTCGTGGAGGATAGCTTCCTCCCCACCCTTAAGATTAAGTGACATGTGTAGTAGTACACCAAAAGAATTATTTTCATCCCTAGAGCAGAGACCCTGTCATTATTTTCTTGGTGTTCCACAGAGTAGGGGATCCCAAACACTGTCGTGCCAACAATATCCTTGACGATATTTTCAACTAAGTTAAAATAAAAAAATAAAAATCAGGCACAGAGAGGTACAGTGACAGGGCAGCAGATCCACTTCAAGTTCAGTGCTGTCATCATTATGCTATCCCGTGACCCTCTGCCCACCCAGTTCATTGCAAACAGCAGACGGTCAGTAATACTTCTCATTCTTCAAGCCTGGCATGAACAGCATCTCCTCTATGTCATTTTCACCTGTCACCCAACTGGAGAAGAGCTCTCCTTTCAACTTGCACAGCACTCTTTTAGTGTTAGAGTTCCCCTGGATCCAGAAGGGAGAAGAGATTGAACAGCAAAGCTGGGCAAGTTGACCACATGCCTGCTGAAAAGGCTTGCTCAGGCTCTGGAGCAGGCATAGGTACTGTGCCAATGGCAAGTCTGCCTGTGATGAATGTTTCCAAGGTCCAGATCCTGAATTGTTTTAAACACTTATTTTTTTTAATTGACAGGTAAAAAGTGTATATATTTATGGTGCATAACATGATATTTTGATACACATAATACATCCTGGAATGGCTCCATCAAGCTAATTAACATACGAGCTGGGAGGCTGAGGCAGGTGGATTGCCTGAGTGCAGGAGTTCAAGACCAGCTGAGCAAGATTGACATCCCGTCTCTAAAATTAGCCAGGCATTCAGGCAGGCACCGGTAGTTACAGCTACTTGGGAGGCTGAGGCAAGAGGATCACTTGAACCCAAGAGTTTGAGGTTGCTGTGAGCTATGACGCCACAGCACTCTAGCAAGGGCAACAAAGTGAGACTCTGTTTTTTAAAAAAACAAAAGGAAGAAAGTAAAAACAAACAAAAAAAGAACATATGAGTTATTTTACATGCTTATTATTTTTTGTGATGAGAACACTGAAAATCTACTCTCTTAGCAATTTGTTATTGACTATAGTCACCATGATATATAATAGATCTCTCAAACTAAATTAAAAAAAAACAGCTGTAAAGAAAATGAAAAGCAAATCTACAGACTGGGAAATAGCATTTGCAAAGCATGCATTTGATAAAGGATTTGTATATAGAATATATAAAGAACTCTTAAAGCTCAATAATAGGAAAAGAAACCACTCAATTAAACATGGGCAAAAGAATTAAACTCATATTTCATCATATACACTCTATGGATGGCAAATAAGCATATAAAAAGATATTTAGCATTACTAATCATTAAGGTAATCGAAATCAAAACCACATATACCACCAAACAATCTATTAGAATAGTTAAACAAAAATAAACATTATCAAACATTAGCTAGAATACAGAGCAACTGGAATGCTTATCTATTATTGATGTAATTGCTCATGGCACAGCCCTTCGGAAAACTGTTTGGCAGCTTCTTGCAAAGTTAAATACATGCTTACCATATGACCTAGCAATTCCTCGTCCAGGTATTTACCCAAGTGAAATGAAAACCTATATTCACAAGACAACTTGTATGTGAATGTTTATAGTAACTTTATTCATAATCACCAAAAACTGAAAACAAACCAAATGTCTTTCAGCTGTGTAATGGATAAACAAAATGTTTTACATTCATGTAACAGAATACTACTTAGCAATAAAAGAGACGAATTACTGATATATACAACAACGTGGCCATATTGCAAATACTTTATACTAAGAGAAAGAGGTTGCATACTGGATGATTTCATTTTATGAAATGAAATATGATAATCTTGCAAAGGCAAATCTACAAAGATAGAAAACATCAATGATTGCATGGAGCTGGGGGTGGGAAAAGGGGTGAAAAGTTTTTAGGGTGATGAAACTGTTTTACTTAACTGTTCCATTGTGGTGGTGGTAATATAGCTTTGTACATTTTTCAAAACTAAAATGAGTGAAATATACTATACGTAAACTACACTTCAATATAAGAATGAAAAAAGAATAATGAAATGAGTTTCTAATAAAACTATTCAACTGGGCAGTGCCTGTGGCTCAGTGAGTAGGGCGCCGGCCCCATATACCCAGGGTGTGGGTTCAAACCCGGCCCGGCCGAACTGCAAAACAAAAAAATAGCCGGGCGTTGTGGTGGGTGCCTGTAGACCCAGCTACTCAGGAGGCTGAGGCAAGAGAATCGCCTAAGCCCAGGAGTTGGAGGTTGCTGTGAGCTGTGTGACCCCACAGCACTCTACCGAGGGCAATAAAGTGAGACTCTGTCTCTACAAACAAACAAACAAACAAACAAACAAAAAACGATTCAACTAAGAATGTTACATATTACACAATTTGTAGCACTATGTCAACCAAAGCAGATCCTGCATTGTGATACTCTGGCTTACTGAAACTTTACAATTTACTCAAAGGATGAACCATTTTTTTCACAGCACAGAGACAAATGAAACAACTTTTACTTAGGTATTATGCCTCTGACTCAATTTTCAACTATCTTAAATAAAAATAATATATTATGACTTTCTAGTCTAATTAATCAATGAGACTTCTTGATATCCCTAAATGTTCATATGTATTGCACAAAGAGTCTGAGATTTGGAGAGGATAAAGGAATTGCAAAGGCTCCGCAGCAACGGCCCCTTGCACTCTGATAAGGACTTGGAGGTTTCTAGCTTCCAGACTCATGCTCAGTCTACTAGGTCACTCTCTGAAAAAACTTCTGACATTCAAAAGATTGACTCATTCTGTAACCATGAGAATTGGAAACAACTACTGCACTGTGTGTATGTTTTTCTTAAAGTTTTTATTACCCAGGCCATATACATGTTCATTATGGAGAAATTAGAAAATATGGACAGCCAGATACAAGAAACCTCAGATACAATATGTTTTAATTTAAATGCAGAAGGGAAAATTTGTTTTTACAATCAGTGAGGGGGATTATCCTTTCTACATTCAGAAGAGCACCAGAAAATTCTCTTTTCAGAGATGGAGAAGTGAACGTTTTCTTCCTTTTCCCACACTAAAGCTTCCCCTTTGGCCTTTCAGAGAGGGAGAACCCCTTCCCAGCTAGTGGCAGCCACGTGGCTTCCGGTCCAGGAGTTTGCAGTGTCTTTGTGGAGATAAAGAAAAACCATGGCTGAAGCCCAGTGGAGGCCTGGAGACGGTCCCATGGAAAATGCCCTGCATCCTTGAGGAAAACAAAAACCGAGAACCCAGCTCCCTTCAACATGTTATTCAAGATTCAGTGAACCGAGCGCTAGGGAATAAATAATAATTACAGGTTTACCCAGTGCCAAGTAGTCAACTATAACCATGCTATGTGGAAGGACAAAGCTGTTTAATAGAGGAAGACAATAAGCCCTTCCCCCCATTTTTGCTTTTACCTAACATTTTTGTTTCAAAATACTTTAAACATACAGGAAAAGATAGGAAATAGTATAATAAATACACATGAACTTGCCACTTACTTCAAAATATCATAATATTTTGCCATTTTTGTCTTCACATCTTTCTAAATAAACAAAGCAATAAAAATACAGTTAAAGTTCCCTAAAGATGCCTCCCCATCTTCTCTTCTCTCTCCCTTCCTCCTCAAAGTTACCACTATCCTAAAATGCGTATCATTTCCATGCATATTATTATGCTTTTTTTGTTTTCTTTAGCAGGCCCAGGTCGGGTTTGAACCTGCCAACCCCAGTGCATGGGGCCGGCACTCTAACCATTGAGCATGGCCACCTAGCCATTTTAAAACTTTCATAATATACATAGCTATCTACAGACAACAGATAATATTTTTCTTATGACACTGAGAATTTTTAGAGGTTAAGTAATTTGCCTGAGGAACCACAGCTAGTGAGTTAAGGGACAGAATTTGAACCAGACATTCAGACTTCAGAGTCTGCTACCTTAAGTGGTACTCTTTGAAAAGGCACAATTCTTGGACTTGTTAAAGAAAAAAACTTGCCGGGGGGGGGGGGACCAAGAATTTAAAAAACACAAAAAGTACAAAGGAAAGATTAATGATCATCCACATTTCCACCACTCAGAATTAACCAGGTACTCTATTTGTTTTCAGGATTTTCTAAAAAGAGGAAAATTGCATGCTTACAATAGAGAACTCAGAAAACAATGCAGAAATATACAAAGAAGAAAGTAAAGAGGTAGCACCCAAGTGCCTCCCACATTAGATAAGCATCCCTGCAGATAGTTTTCTGTCTACTTATTCACATATGGTGGCAGGCATTTTACTTAGTGCCTCTACACTCAATTGGAGCTCCTGTTCTGTGACAGAGCATCAGTATGACATGGGGGAAGTTTTCAATACTTTCCTCATTCTTCTTCTAAAATTCATGTTGGGATCATTTAGAGTAGAGTCATGTTGCAGTTACCCAGCCATCCTTCACCTATCCATCCTTCCATTCCCCCAAACCTCCTTTCACCATCCATGTACCCATCCTACTCTCCATGCACCCATCCTCCCACCATCCATGCACCCATCCTCCCACCATCCATGCACCCATCCTCCCACCATCCGTGCACTCATCCTCCCACCATCAGACATTCATCCTCCCCACCATCCATGCACCCATCCTCCCACTATCCATGCACCCATCCTCCCCACCATCCATGCACCCATCCTCC